>JAWWLR010000054.1:2474345-2487699 GCA_035041075.1 Acraspis erinacei
CATATCCTTTTTTACGAACTCAGTAAAGATTCATCGTACAGGATGTCCCAGGCTCAAGTGTCGCGAGTTATATGGCTATATAAACAAACAAAAAAGAAATCGAAAATTCCTTTTCCAAAAATGAGTTGAAGTTTTATTTTGTGAGTTATAAAATGTTTAAGCTAGACCAATCAGGAGCGCCGCATAAACGGCAGTGCAGAATTGGCAGAACCTTGATAACCATAAATGCTCAATATTTGTACGCAGATTGGTTTCGGCAGTATAAAGCAAAATAACCAGCACGATACGGAAGGTCCTCAATTGCAAGACATGACTAATTACTGGTCGGGTATTTTTGGAAAAGCTAAGAGAATCAATTTGCACACTCCGTGGTTCCAACTATAGATAGCAAGAGCATGCCTTGAATGACGCTGAAACCTTGAAATGAAGCTGACTAGCATGTCAGCTTCAGATGTTTTAACCGTTTTAAAAAGGGCAAGTAACTGGAAAGTAACATGGTAACGTGTTTTCAGAAGATCATCGAACACCCAGATCTGATGCCAGGCATTATGCTCAAAGGTAGTATGTATATGGCGCCTAAAAAAATAGACGCTTAAAATCCATCTGAATTTAGAAAGATAGCCTGTCTTCCAACAACTTATAAATTTCTTACAGATGTCATTGCAGATAAGGCATATTCTCAAAGCGTCGAGAATGACATCCTTGCAGAAGAATAAAATGGATGTTTTAAAAACTGGTGGGGCAGTAAAGACTTGGTCGCCATAGACGCTGTTGCCATGACACAAGCTCGTAAACGTCAAAGAAACTTGCACATGGCTATTATTGTCTACAAGCAAGCTTTTCCTTCCATAACACATGCCTATTTGCTTGATGTCTTAAAAATATACCCACGCATCATTGACTTTCTATGCCGTGCGTTGATGATTTGGGATATATGAATCAAGTATTTTGATCATAGGTAAACAAGGATAACTAGATCAATATGCATTACGACAGATTTCTTTCAAGAAGACTCGTTCGGTGCATGAGATCGACGTCACAAAGCAGTTTTCCAATTATATCCAAATGGAGTTCGGACTAGATAAATGCAAAACAGTGCATTTAACCAGAGAGAATTACGCACATTAAGTATTGAATTAGGTATTCTTGATTCTCAAGGCTATTCAGCATACGATAGTTGAGAAAAACCCTAACGCCGGACTTCACTACAAGAGTCAGAATTATTCTAAAGGGTTATGTTAAATCGTCAAACAAGATTAGGACAATCAACGCTTATGTCATCCCTGTCCTCATGTACTCCTTTGGGTTCATCAAATGGTCAAACACCGACCTTGAACGATTAAACAGAACCATCCGCGTAAAAATGACGAAGCACCGAATGCACCACAGTAATTCGGCGATTGAAATACTAGTTCGACCACGACACAGAGGCGGTAGGGGCGTTTTAGATGTCAGGAAACTATGCATGTCACAAGTTATACAATTTCGAGACTTTTTTTACAGCAAGCGAGAGTTTGCGCTTACAACACCATCTGTAAAGCGGCTCTTAATTACACGCTCTTGAATTTGTCTTCCGAGGAGGGCAAATATCTGGACGTGCCTCAAAGTCACACTCAAGACGTAATATCAGTGAAGGATTCTCTACCAAGCAAATGCAAGTATCTTCAACGGATTTGGTGTGAAACTCTGTTGGCGTTTAAGAAGGTATCTGTGACGAACATGCTTGCCGTCCCGACTCTATTCGTTCGAGGTTGTTTAATAGACGCAGAGCGAGCTTACGGCCCGTGATATCGCCACGTGTAAGATCGTACGGCTTGGATATCAATTCGCCCATTCCGCGATTATACAGCCCACGCTTTCAAGCTGGCTTTGGACTTCTGAATCTCCAATATCTCCATAACCGAACTTTTCTGGGTACAGCTTTTATCGTTGCAAGTGGAAGAGGGACGGAATATTACAGAAATGTATAAGATTATCTGCCTTAGTATACCATGACCGTATTTTGCGTCAAGAAGTTCCCAGCCATAGGTGCGAATCGTGTCGTATACACGCTGAGTACCTAGAACACATGCTATCTGGGTATTCCACTCACGCGGAAAGGACATATCTCTACATCGATTGTAACGAACATATAGGGTTGAAATAAGTGTCCTCGTGATCGGTGCTCTCAAAGGTGCTAAATGATCACTGGTTTAGAACCCCAAAGCCATAACCATGTACCAAAAGCATGCTAAAGCTTATTTGCGAGATTTATGCAGAAAGCTGTCATCCTTTGATAGCTTCTTCCCTGCAGGGCGCATGAGACTTTTGCCTGGTCGTCATATTGATTCCATCGCAGACTATAACCACCTATTACACGGTCTTTAGACGTGGTAACAGTTGAAAAGTTACCGCGACTTTGCGGAAAGCAGGTACAATTTTGTAGAATAGTACCTGCTTCCAGTGAAACTCTGAGGTTTTCGTTATCGCAAACTTTAAACTGTGTGTTCGGGTTTATGTGTCACGTAATATTAATCACCGGATTGTCCCAGTCTAAATCTGAGAGTTCCATACAAAATAACTACTAAAGAAGGAGAATAAGGCAGAATTATTGCTGAATAGAGACAATTTTTAGATTGGTAGAGGTAAGAGGGAACGGAAGTCAGTTCAATATCGTTTAGCAGTTAGAATAGTAATTAAGGTGATACTGTAATACGGGGCCGTACTTCCTGGACTATTGGTAATAAAAACCTTTTTGTTTTAGTTTTGCACCTTCAACAAAAATTCCTGTGTTGAGGTGCAAAATCCTTATGCAGCCCAAAATGAAGTACTGGAAAGAAAAAAAATACTTAAAAACTGACCAGATTCACCTCATTTTTTCAACCAGACGATTGGCCTTTTTTAGGGGAAATACAGTTTACAGTGGGATCTGAATCCCCAAAACCGGTATATTTACATAGAAAAATTTCCATCATTACTAGCATAGTTAGGAACATTTGTAAATTAAAAAAAGTATCGCAGAATGCTATCCAGCAAGTACTTTAACTTCATTCAGATTATTCAAAATTGCTAGTATTGGCTGCTGTTTTTGTATTCTTGACTAGGAAATCGTTTGTTACAAAACGAGTAACTTTAAGTTATATCCATTAGGTTTTTAATATTATTTAGTCTACAATTCTTAAACAAGTCGACTGAGGCGCGTCCACTTCTAGATAAAACCCAAAAATTATTTACTGCACAGAGATTTTATGTGATCATGAATACTAATATTGAAGAACAAAAGAAAAAATATATATATATATATATATATATATATATATAATTGTATTATTAAATGCTAGGAGTTGCAAGCTAAAAATGAAGCTGCAAATGCGAAACTAAGGCAGATGGTTAAAGATCAGCAAGAGGCAGAAAAAAAGAAGGTTCAAAGTCAAGAAATTCAGCAGCAACTCGCTATTCAAACAGTAGCAATTGATCAAAAGAGAGAAGACGTCATGGCGGATTTAGCACAAGTAGAACCAGCCGTAATTGATGCACAAACTGGTAAGTTCTTTAAAGTTATGCTATCTACTAAAAGAAACTAATATACCAAATTCTTTTTGCCCATTAGTATTTCTTATATTAATGGGATGTAGTTTAGTCAAACCTATAATTGAAACGCTTAAGAATATGGTAGTTTTTAAAGTGATATTTCCTCCTGTATTTATTATTTGGTGGAGCTAAAAATTGCAAGTGACAATACAGAGATTAGAATTATCACATTCGGCCACTATGATAATAATTCGTATGAATTTTCTATATTAAAAGTGTAAGAAAATATGTGAGTTTTGTGGCTACATAAATTCGCCATCAGATAGAAAATACGAGATGTAGTAAAACATAAGAACTAGTATGCTCTTTTATTATGGAAAACTATTGGTTTGATGAAAAGTATGCTTATAATCCAAAATATTATATTTATCCACAATTTTTTGAAAAGATTTTTCGAAAAACTCAATAATCTGGGAAATAATTATAGCCTTTGAATTCTAAAGCACCTCTGCAAACAGGTTATTTTTATTTCCGTTTTACTTATTTTAAAAATTGCATAAAAATGAGAGGAAAAATAAATCAGTCATAGTAAACAAAACTGGCCTTATTGAAATCCCACCTCGATAGGCTCAAAATTAAAAAAGTTCGAATATAAGAAACATCCTAGAAATACGGACGATGATGAATAAATAATATTAAACTAAATTAACTGCAATTTTTATGAAGTAAAATATAATATTGATATGTTTGTCTATACAGCGGTGAAATCAATTAAAAAACAACATTTGGTGGAGGTGCGATCAATGGCGAACCCACCTGCCGTCGTTAAGGTTGCTTTGGAATCTATCTGTCTACTGCTTGGTGAGAATGCAAGTGACTGGAAATCAATTCGTGCTGTTATCATGAGGGACAATTTTATCAACACTATTGTCTCTAATTTTAGTACAGAGGATATCACGTAAGCATAATCTTAAATGTTTTAGAAACAGTAGAAGAAAGAACTGTAAGCAGTACAAAAAAAGTAGAAAATATCTCATTGTAAAATTACATTATGATAGAAGTGTGAGAATCACCAACCCGCACGCGTATCACATACTGGTTTTTTTTTATCCCCTCTCAAGGGAAGTTCGTGACATAAGAAATATTGGGCAGCATGTCCAAACTGAAATATTTAGCCTCCTGTAAAAGATCTGCATTTATAAAGTCCGAATCTTTGAGGTCACTGTCGGAATCATTCACGAAAATTGTTTTTAACTTTCTTCAGAAACATGACAAAATCGTCAAAAACTCTCGACCAATCATGCAGCCTATACTGTTGTATCACGCGTGCGTTGGCTTCAGATTGGTTGTGCTAATTGTTGCCGCCAATCAGAAATTAGCGGTTCCCTTGATTTCCGTGCGTGGAATACAGCAGGCACACACTTTCCTTCAAAATGTGCTTACTGATCAACATTCTTCCACGAAAGAGTGAGAGATGAAGATACGAAAAACCAAAGTTTTCCATTTTCTTTACCTATCAATAGATTGTTTGAATCTTTTCAGGTGGATTATTTTTTATCATTAACTGATAGCGAAAAGTGTTCAAGACTTTGTTGCATATTTTCATTTGCTGGCGGCTGCATCAAATCTGCCCATTTTTAACTTAAGTGAGTTAATAACTTCTTCCCAACTAACTCCTCAAAATAATCTCTGCATTTGACTGCCAATCTCTGATCCATCCTCTAAAAAGCCAAAAAAAAGTTTTTTGTTTTGTTTTTCTGTTTCGTTATTGTCGATGTCAGTGTCATTTTGTGTAGTCTTAGTAGTGTGATATTTACTTTGTTTACATGCATGCCATAACTATACCATCAAATCTATTTCTTACTCATATATTTTTTAATATCTATGGCATTCCAATTACCTAGCGATTTTTATTTTGTATCTCGTAAATTATCCTTGAAATTTTAGCTTTTAAATAGAATAATCCCTCCAAATTTTTCTTCAATTTTTAGCTATTTCTTGCCCTTTATTTGATAATGTTTTTTCGCTTTTTAAGACTTTTTCCCCAATTTCGAAACTTATCGGCCTACGCCTGACATTATAATGTCCGGATTGTATTTCATTGGCAGTGATTAAATTTATTTACTACTTCCTCTATCATTAAATGTTCTATGCCATGAAGCCATTCCTAATAAACTTTGTATTTGTTTTACTGTATTTGGTCTTGGAAAACTTAAAATTGGCTTTATCTTATCCTAACCTACTCGCAAAGCTTTTTCATTTACTTTAAATCCCAAATATTTGATCTCAGCTAATCCGAACTCGCATTTGTCTAATCCTATTGTCAAACCTTGTTCTTGAATTTTATCCAGTACGATTTCTAAACATTTTAAATGTTCTCCGACATTTTTTTAGGCTATTATTATGTCTTCGAGATATAAAAAAACATGTGGTTTCAGATCTGGTGTTATTAATTTATCCATTAGGCGCTGGAATGTACCAGGAGCATTCTTCCAATCCAATTACATCCTTTGAAATTGGTGCATTCCTTTGTCCGACATAATAAAAGCCGTAATTTGTTTCGATGCTTCGTCCAGCGGTATCTGATGATGTGCTTCGGTTTAACTCCTTTCTTTCTAATTGCCTGTTTCTCATTGTGATAAATTCTAATTTTCTCTGATTTAATTTTTCTGTAACCTCAATTCGCATAGATTGATTTTCCCTACTATCCTTTTCATTAATTGATAAAATCGCGTGCGCGTTTTCTTCTTCTATTCTAATTTCTTAGGGTTATATGTTTTCCTTATCTATTTCTTCTGTGTTCGTATTTAATGGGTTAGCCACTTTGTTATTTTCAATTTACCCGTTCTTAGCTTAATTGAAAAATGTGTTAATTTTTCTTTTTCTTTCCTCGGCCTAGCTCATTCGTTTTGATTATTAATATGGTGAGAACCGGCATGTTCAAATTCGCGAACGTCTCGGTTTTCCTACTTATGGTTTTTTTCTTCTTTCCTTATCTTTCCCATCCCTTTCTTCTATATTTAATTATTTTAGTTTTAAGAACTCGATCTTAAGCTTTCCGAATCTAGCTTTCCGAAGTACATACAAGCCGTTTTTTATCAGTCTACATGTAATCAAATAAATCATTTATCATCATTGACCTCTCTCTCGACTTGGATGAATTTTGAACATTTAGGATTGGCCCATGCCTTGCTGATACGTTCGGAATATAGGAATTTTATGGGTATTTCTTATTGGGCACCAAGTTTGTGGATGGGTCACGAAACTAAGGGATAGGGTAAATGATCTGGAAGCCGAGAGGTAAAGGTAATCTCGCTGGACTGAGAGCCGGTTGGTTTGGAAGCATGATATCCCATAGTGACATGAAGTCGCGACACTTTGCGCGGAGGATAAATTCGCAGGGTTTGGCAGGCAATCCGATACTAGGATGGCATGAGTTTTTTGGGCGGGTAGCGTGGGTCAGCGGCGTAGCCAGAGGAGGTGTTGGGGGGCTCAAGCCACTCCCGAAACTAAGTATTTTTATTGTTCATTTCCCTTTTCCCCAACTCTTTGCCTAAACATAAACCCGAAGCCCCCTCAGAAAAAAAATCCTGGCTACGCCGCTGACGTGGATCGTTTCCCCACTGCTTGCTCTGGCCCTCAGAGCTGTAGGGTATCGAGCTGTAGGATAATCACACACTAAACATTTGATGCATGCCGTCTCGCCGTTTTAATTTTAAACTGAAGCTGTGAAATACACTCGCGAGTCTTACTATAAGCTGTATCATTTTGGGCAGTGTGATTGAAAAATGTCCACTCTTTCGTACGAGTACTTTATGCGCGAATTGTATTGACCATACCATTTTTATTTACTCTTTTCTAGAGATGATGTAAGAGAAAAAATGAAAAGCCGTTACCTTTGCAATCCTGATTATAATTTTGAAAAAGTGAATCGCGCCAGCATGGCTTGTGGACCTATGGTAAAATGGGCTATAGCGCAGGTAATCACTTAATCGTTTTCATTTAATAGTCACCACAGGGTGCTGCACTTCCAAGCAGATTGTATCTAATGTTTTTTTCTGATTAATAAATCTTACTTTTTAGATTGAGTATGCTGATATGTTAAAACGAGTTGAACCCTTAAGAGACGAATTACATTCTCTGGAATGCCAAGCAGAAACTAATAAATTAAAAGGCGAAGAAGTAAAAAATCTTATTTCTCAACTGGAACAAAGTATCGCGTCTTACAAAGAAGAATATGCACAACTAATTTCGCAGGCTCAAGCTATAAAAACTGATTTGGAAAATGTTCAAGGAAAAGTTGATCGATCAATTGCTTTACTTAAATCATTGGTAATTGAAAGAGAAAGATGGGAAGCGACTAGCGAAACGTTCAGAAGTCAAATGTCGACAATAATTGGCGATGTTCTCCTATCGTCTGCGTTTTTAGCTTATGCTGGATACTTTGATCAACACGTAAGTTTATTGATCAACACTCTTTTTGGGCGATGATCTGAATTTATATAAGGCTAGCCTGTATTGAGGCTTCCATATCCAGAATTCGTTAAAATTCTGTTAATGTCTAAATAAACAAATTCATTCGAACTATGGATTTTTCTAAAAAAACAATAGTTTTTATGAGTTGTTTTTAAATTTTTGATTCTTTTTAAAACTTAAAAACTTAATGCGAAATAGAGAAATGCTTTTTATTCAAAGTTAGGGTACGGTAAACCACCCGGGCCGCGGTTAATTTATTCTGACATAAATAAGAGAATTATAAGTAGAGAGCAGATTAGCGCAACTGTTAAAGTAGATTATGAGCGCAGCTCGGCTCTCACATGCGGAGGACCACCGTTAATTAAGCGGAAAACGCACTCTTGCACTTCGGAATGCACGTTGCCTGGCGTCCCTCTCTTTGTCGGGCTGATGATGATCCGCTTGTTAGAGCTGAGCTACACCCGTCAGATAACTTCACAGGTGCGCTAATCCGTTCTAATTATAAACGATGAAAATTCCAGAGAATTTAAATCTTGCCTATTTATTATATTCTAATTGTAAACTAATCGTAATGAAAACTTTATTTACAGTATCGGCAAAATTTATTTACAACTTGGTGTCAACACTTGCAGCATGCGAATATTCAATTCCGACCCGACATAGCAAGAACGGAGTACCTATCTAATCCCGATGAACGCCTGCGCTGGCAAGCAAATGCATTGCCAACTGATGATTTATGCACCGAAAATGCTATAATGCTGAAGCGCTTCAACAGATACCCCTTGATAATCGATCCGTCTGGACAAGCAACAGAGTTTATAATGAACGAATTTAAAGATCGGAAAATCACAAAAACCAGTTTTCTTGATGATTCATTCAGAAAGAATTTGGAAAGTGCTTTGAGATTTGGTAATCCTTTACTAGTACAAGATGTAGAAAATTATGATCCAGTCCTAAATCCTGTATTGAACAGAGAATTAAGACGCACAGGTGGCCGCGTTTTAATTACACTCGGCGATCAAGATATCGATTTGTCGCCATCGTTTGTTATCTTCCTATCTACGAGAGATCCAACAGTTGAATTTCCACCAGACATATGTTCTCGTGTAACTTTCGTAAACTTCACTGTTACAAGAAGTTCCTTGCAAAGTCAATGTTTGAACCAAGTGCTGAAAGCAGAACGACCAGACATTGATGAAAAAAGATCTGATCTACTTAAGTTGCAAGGAGAATTCCACTTAAGATTGAGGCAACTAGAAAAGTCATTGCTTCAAGCATTGAATGACGCTAAAGGCAAAATTTTAGATGATGATTCTGTCATTACAACATTGGAAACTTTAAAGCAAGAAGCCGCTGACATTAGTAAGAAAGTAGAGGAAACGGACAAAGTCATTGCAGAAATCGAAACTGTGTCTCAGCAGTACTTGCCTCTATCTCAAGCATGTTCGAATATGTATTTCACTATGGACAGCTTGAATCAAATTCATTTTCTGTACCAATATTCTTTGAAAATGTTCTTAGACATTTTCACCTCTGTTCTTTCTCAAAATACAAAGTTAACCACGTTATCGGATTATACACAACGACTTTCTATCATTACAAGCGATCTTTTCTCTGCTTGTTATGAACGAGTTGCTAGAGGCATGTTACATACAGATAGACTCACCTTTTCTCTTTTATTATGTCGCATCCATTTGAAAGGAATTGCTACTGAGTCGACATATGATAGTGAGTTTGCTTTTTTTTTACGTGGAAAGGAAGGTGTTCTCAATATACGCGGTCAGCAAATACAAACTCTTAGCTCTGAACAGCAAGAAGCTATGATGCGCTTAAGCTTGAGACTTCCGGCGTTTAAAAGACTTCCAGATGTTATTCAAGAACACGCTGACTTGAGTAGTTGGTTGCAATGCCCCACGCCGGAGACTTGTGTCCCTAAGCTTTGGGAGGAAGAAAAACCTTTGTCTCCGATCGGAACAGCTATGTATCAATTGTTAGTTATTCAAGCTTTCAGACCAGATAGAGTCATAGCTGCCGCATCACTATTTGTGAGTTCTGCTTTAGGCGAAACATTCATGGCTGCTGCAGAAGCCGAATTGGATTTCGGGTCTGTTGTTGAAAATCAACTGAAAGCAACAGTACCTGCCCTGTTGTGTTCAATTCCTGGATTCGATGGATCTAGTAGAGTTGATGATCTAGCAGCAGAACTGGGAAAACAAATCGCCAGTATTGCCATTGGATCAGCAGAAGGATTTCATCAAGCGGATAGAGCCATAAATATGGCTGTTAAAGCCGGTAGATGGGTACTTTTGAAGAACGTTCATCTTGCTCCACAATGGTTGGTCCAACTCGAAAAGAAGCTACATAGTTTGCAACCGCATGCGAGCTTCCGACTATTTCTTACTATGGAAATAAACCCTAAGGTGCCTGTTAATTTATTACGGGCTGGTCGAATATTCGTTTTTGAGCCACCCCCAGGTATAAGAGCGAATTTACTACGCACATTCAGCACTGTCCCCGCTTCACGTATGATGAAAGCTCCCAGCGAGAGAGCTAGATTATACTTTCTTCTTGCATGGTTTCATGCTATTGTTCAAGAGAGGCTTCGTTACGTACCTCTTGGATGGGCGAAGTATTATGAATTCAACGAAAGTGATTTGCGAGTTGCTTGTGACACTCTAGATACTTGGATAGAGGCCACTGCAATGGGCAGAACTAATCTGCCACCAGAGAAAGTACCCTGGGATGCATTAGTTACCCTTCTCTCTCAATGTATTTATGGTGGAAAAATCGATAATGATTTCGATCAACGTTTGCTGGCCTCGTTCCTTCGTAAACTGTTCACACCACGATCTTTTGAAGCTGATTTTGCTCTTGTAGCCAATATTGATGGAGGTCAAGGAAATCAACGTCATATAACAATGCCTGATGGTACCAGAAGAGATCATTTCTTAAAGTGGATCGAATCCTTATCTGATCGGCAGACTCCTTCATGGCTTGGATTACCAAACAATGCTGAGAAGGTGTTACTAACAACGAGAGGTACCGATTTGGTCTCTAAACTTTTGAAAATGCAACAGCTGGAAGACGAAGATGAATTGGCATATTCTAATGAAGAATCATTGGATATGCCTCGAGAAGCTGAGGGTGATGGGCGACCATCATGGATGAGAACTTTGTACAATTCCGCTACAACTTGGTTGCAGTTACTTCCTAAAAATTTACCAATTCTAAAAAGAACTGTGGAGAACATTAAAGATCCACTTTATAGATATTTTGAAAGGGAGGTAAACAGTGGTTCCAAATTACTTCTGGACGTTATACATGACTTGGAAGACGTCGTACTAATTTGTCAGGTAAACTACAGCTTGTGTGATGCCCTTATTTCTTTGTTTAAACCTGAAAGTCTACACTTGCTTCAATCTTTTTAAAATATTGAAAACTTTTAAATTTATACAACCTTTTTCAAATGTAGTTGTACGTGCTTAAGTTCCAGAAACCATATTGTAAGAATGAATATAGGCTGTTTTTAACTTCATTGTGAGAACAAAGGCATACAAAGTATTTATAAAAAATAAATTAAATGTTGTTTCTTTTTCTGTCTTTAATTTTATTGTCAAGAAAAATGTGTAGCTGGTAAAACTCATTAATGAAGAAAAATTACTACAAATTGTTAGATCATTCAGAGCGTAGCATTCGACGTTATTCAAACTAATCTTATTTTTATAGGGTGAGAAGAAACAAACAAATTATCATAGAACGATATTGTCTGAATTGATCAAAGGCATTTTACCTGGTGGCTGGAGAAGATACACAGTACCCAGAGGATGCACTGTAATACAATGGATTACGGATTTTAGTCACAGAGTCTCTCAGTTGCAAGAGGTTTCAAGATTAGTGTCACAAGGTGGAGCAAAAGAGATTAAGGTATGTTTATTTAATATTAGTTATAAATCAGACAGTCTTGTCACCAGAGCCGACTTGTTTCACTACAATATTCTAAATACTATCCAGTTTTTTTAATAGCATAAAACGGAGATAAGTGATGTACGTGTTACAAATCAAATTAGGTTTTGGAGAACATTTTTGACAATTTTTCTAAACAACGTAGGGCGTGAATAAAACGTTCTATAATCTTCTAATAGGAATGAAATTATATTTTGAATTACCTAATGTTTGCTTCGCCTTCTTTAATAGTGACAAGTTTTTGTTGCAAGCGCGCTCGCTTATCACTCCGCGCCACTCGGACTGCGCCGCTTAGGGCCGAGTGACGGGTGACCCTGCACGATTCAAAAACCTGTAACCACTCCAGATAGACGAGGGAACGTTTTTAAATATTATCACTGTAGAGTAAAAGGTTTAAGCTTCAAGATTTAATTTGAGCCTTATTAGAAGCCTCTGTAACATCAGGTTCACGCCAGATATTGTTAAAAAAAATGGTCAACAATGTCAATTTTTGCAAAATATTGTCAGATCCCGAGTAAGATTTGTTTTTCTTTTGGGCCTGTAGTATCACTATATTTTATTTCTCGCAAATAAATCCGCACAAAATACATGGAAAAATATATTTCTATGAATTAAACTGATAAGAATTTATTTTGTAGCTTACGAAACTAGAAGGGATTTCCCAGGACTTGGATTAATTGTGACTAGCATTTTTTTGTGCGAGGTACTCTCAAATTTTATTTTAAAGCGTGTTTAGTGTATTTTTGTTATTCTTATTGAATCCATAACATATACAACTTCAAGAGCGATGATTGAGGGAGTGAGTTAGTAACGCAAATGTTCGACCCCTTTCCGATGAGATAGAAGGTTGCGGGTTTTTACAATCTATTATCTAAGACAATAATGGGTTTTGGAAAAAAACACAAGAGACCAAAGTTTTTCAGAATTCAAAAATACACAACTTTCGTCCGGAACATTTTTCGAAAAAATCACTGTTTTTCAAGCTGCCTCCTATTTTTAGAAAAAAATTTCAAACTTATTTTGAAAAATGTTTTAGACAAAAGTTGTGTATTTTTTAATTTTAAACAAATTTGCCTTTTATGTTTTTTTAGAAAAATCAATACTTTCCGGAATATCCATAATGCATAATATACTCCCGCAACGGTCATTAGAGAAAGATAGCGAAAAACTGCCTTCTCTTGGACACCCCCCCGCCCTCATAATAAAAGTTTAAAAAATTGGGGCCCTGGGGAAAAAATGGTCCATTTTTTCAAATCTGAGGAAAGCCACTGAAGACGAGCCTTCCCGAGAAAGCGAGTTTGAAGTATATTCGTATAAGATTCTGAAATTTGGCATTTTCATAATGTTGAGTGAAAGAAGCTAAACATAAAAGAGGCCATGCTTTATGGTTCCACTGATGTAAAGT
>JAWWLR010000054.1:2498473-2510162 GCA_035041075.1 Acraspis erinacei
TTTTCCTTAACCAAATTTATTTAAAAAATATCATTCAAAATCTGTGAAAAATGTAGAAACTATAATTTAGAGACAACGTAAAATGTCTAGGTTAAGAGTTCTTAAAAGTTAAAGTTAATATACGTGATAGAAAATTACCTGAGAGAAAACAGATGAAAACCAGAATATGGAATATAGTCCATTAAAAAAAATATGTTGAAAATTTATTTAAATAATAATTATTAAAATTCTTGTTATGGAGCTGGAAATCCATTCCTGAAACTCCAGCTCCATTTTTGATTACAAGAACACAAACAAATTCTCTAATGGGTAATGTACAATGTCAGAGAAACAGGGGCGTATACAATTTCAAGATGACATTAAATTCGTAGTTTTACAACCATTTTTAATTTAGAGAAAAATGAGCAAAGATTTAGAAATTATTAAATACAATTTTATTCAAGATGGAGTAAAAGTTAATTTCACCATATAATACGAACACAATTAAATAACAGATGAGGAATTATGACCATTTATAAGTTGTTTTTTAGAGTAATTTTAATTAGATAGTATGTAATTTAAGAATGAAAATAGCGGAGATGTAATTTCAAATACTAATTGAAGGTTTTTTTTCCAAAATTTATAACAAATTTGTTATAATCATTTCTCGTATAAAAGTTAATTTTAACAAATATCATGTAAATAGTTAAATAAATCAACAATCAAAGAATTTAAGACGAAAATGTTAAATAATTTCAGACATAAATTCAAACTAAATTTAATGTAAAAAATCTAAAACCAACATTTGTGAATCATTAAAAGAATCTAAATCAGAAATTAAATTCAGGGCTTTCGCTCCTTCCTTTTTAATAAAAACCATCTCAGCGAAATTACTTCTAAAATAATTTTTTTCTATGTGTCAGATCTCAACATCATTCCATTATATTGCATCAGTCACTCGAGTGTTTTTTAACTAAATGTTGACTGATAGCTCTGTGGTATTTTTCGTCTAGTCTTATATTGTTCTTATGTTTCCTCACTCTAATTCTAATATCAACATAACACGTATAAGCAACAATTTCAAAATATAATTTGGAAAAGGCATATGATTCAAGGTCTTGCGTGACCAATTCCGATAATATCGGAGATATAGGAGACCCCATATGAGTTCCAACAGATGGTTTATAAAGAACATTATCAAATGTGAATTCAGTAGAATCTAATAGATGTGAAATTTCTTTTTTAAACTCGTCTAGTGGTATATTGATATATTCTTGGCTAAAAAATAAGTTAGAGTATTAATGGAAGAAACTACAGGTCTAAGAGGACATTCAGGTTTATGGATTTCAGGGCAACCCATAAATCCTAGCAAGATTAGTGGTAGTTGTAATAGGATCTTTACCGACAATATTAGTATTAAGAAAATTTTTAGTTCTCCAGCCATTGATGAAATTAAAAGTTTTATTTTGTAGTTTTTTAAGAGTTACTTCTGGATCAGAATCTAATTTAATGTATGTATTAGAATAGTTCAGTAATGAATCCATTTTAACTTTATAACCACTATTGTCCATCAAAACCGTTAAAGTTTCCTTATCAGATTTGGTTATAAGAATGTCTTTATTATTTTTAATAAAATTGTTAGTAAGTTTAAGATTTTTTGCTATAATCCGGTCAGATTCAGAAATTCTATGAGCTTTCTTTGAATAATTGGAAGCCAAGGATAAAATTTTATATCTGAATTCAGAATCTAAGTCATCAGGTAACTTATGTATATTTGATTCTAAGTCTTTATAATATGGAAAATATGTTCATATTTATTTGAAACAAACTTAGAACTGAATTTTCCACCTAAACGTAAAATATCCGAAACCTCATCCGGAACCTTAACTTTTGACATATTTATTATCCAAGTTTCTTTATCAGAAAGAGTGTCAAATTTAATCCTATGTCTGTTTAGAATTATTCAATTATTATTCTGCTCTGTTTTTAAGTTACAAATTTTTTTTTTTGTTAAAATTGAAACTTTGTTGTTTAGATTTATACTTCGAATTGAAATTATCCTGAAATTCAACGACATAAAATTTTGTCCTTAGCTTTCAATTATTTAAAGAAACCTCATAGAATTTCTGAATCTGACCGGATTATAGCAAACAATCTTAAACTTACTAACAATTTTATTAAAAATAATAAAAACATTCTTATAGCAAAAGCTGATAAAGAAAATGTAACGGTTTTGAAGGAAAATAGTGATTATAAAGTTAAAATGGATTTATTACTGAACGATTCTAATACATACATTAAATTAGATTCTGATCCAGAAATAACTCATCAAAAACTAAAAAATAAAACTTTTAATTTGATTAATGGCTTGAGAATTAAAAAATTTCTTACTACTAATGTTATCAGAAAAGATCTTATGACAACTAACATCAATCTTGCTAGGATTTATGGGTTGCCTAAAATCCATAAACCTGAATGTCCTCTTAGACCTGTAGTTTTTTCCATTAAAACTCATACTTATTTTTTAGCCAAGACTATCAGTTAAATAATTTCGGAATCCATACGAACTTACAGATATTCTGTTAAAAATTCTATTGCTTTTAAAGATCGGGTTTCCAATTTAAAAATTCCAGATAACCATATCATGGCATCTCTTGATGTAAATTCTTTATTTACTAACATTGCCTTGAACTTGGGTTTAAAGAGTATTGAAGATCAATGGGGTTTTATTGGTCGTGATACCAATATACCACTAGAAGAATTTAAAAAAGGAATTTCACATCTATTAGATTCTACGGAATTCACATTTGATAATGTTCTTTATAAACAATCTTTTGGAACTCCTATGGGGCCTCCTATATCTCCGATATTATCGGAATTGGTCATGCAAGACCTTGAATCATATGCCTTTCCCAAATTAGATTTTGAAATTTTTGCTTATACGCGTTATGTTGATGATACTTTCTTAATTATTTCATTTGATAAACATGCTGGTTTTAGATTTTTTACATTAAATATAGTTTGAATTTATGTCTGAAATTATTTAACATTTTCGTCTTAAATTCTTTGATTGCTGATTCACTTAACTATTTACATGATAATTGTTTAAATTAACTTTTATACGGGAAAGGTGATTTTAATTCCTAATCTGTTATTTAATTGTGTTCATATTATATGGCGAAATTAACTTGTACTCCGTCTTGAATTAAATTGTATCTAATAATTTATAAATTTTTGCTAGAATTTTTCTAATTAAAAAATTGTTGTAAAACGACGAATTTAATATCATCTGGAAATTGTATGTGCGCCCCTGGTTTTCCGATTTTCAGCTCCATTACAAGAATTTTGATCATTATTATTTATATAAATTTTAAAAGAAATTATAAAATAAACCAATGGACCTATTGCTCCATAATATGGTTTTCATCTGTTTTCTCTCAGGTAATTTACTATCACGTATATAAAATTTAACTTTTAAGAAATCTTAACCTACAAATTTCACATTGTCTCGAAATTATAGTTTCTACATTTTTTACAGATTTTGAATGATATTTTTTAAATAAATTTTCAAAACTTTTTTATAAATCTGAAGATGATTACAAATCAATGAGTACACATAGTTCTTTAATGATGGGAAACCTTTCAATGTTAATTCTCAATAGATTTCAAGCTTCGTAATATAATTTCGGTGAGCTACTAATATTATACCTTTATGTATTTATCTTTAAGTTTTTTTAAATAATTTAATTTTTATTCTGAAGAGGGGGGCAGTTTTGATTCCGAAACGTCATGTTTTTAATGTTTGACTAGCAATTACAAATAGGAAGAAAAATATATATTTTAGTCTGGAAGTAGTCATGGACCTTTGTCTTTATTTATATTATTATTATTATTGTTCTGAGTTGAGACCGTAACATGCCCTGACGTTTGGGTGATCCCGTTACGTCCCCTTGTACCCATTAAGCGTGACACATAGTCTGTGGTCCCGGAGGTTTCCGTGTCCTATAAACATTTCTGTTGGGACTTTGGTCAGCCAAACTGTTAATATCTTCAGTGACTAACCTACTGGAAATGCCAAAGAGTCGCTACTAGCTTCTGTACTTGTTTTCCAGGTGCTCGTTCCATGCCAGCTTCTTATCCAAAATGACTCCTAGATATTTGGCTCATCCTTTGATTTCCAGTTGTTGTCCTGCCAAATTCAATATACTTGTAGTTCCCCACTTATACCTTCTGGCGAATACAACTGCGTCCGTCTTACTCGGATTCACTGATTGTCCAGTCTTCTGACACCACGAATCTACTATCCTTAGTGCTTGCTGCATTACACCAAAGAGCATATCCAGATGATGGCCACGCACGGTAACCACTATATCGTCCGCATGGACTATAACGTCGTGACCCTGACTCGTGAGCAGATGAAGGAGTTCATCCACTACCATGATATGATTTTCTGGAATTTTTAAATTGGAAACCCGATCATTAAAAGCAATAAAATTGTCAACAGAATATCTGTAAGTTGGTAACGATTCCGAAATTATTTTACTGAAAGTCTTTGCTAAAAAATAAGTAGGAGTATTAATGGCAGAAACCACAGGTGTAAGATGCCATTCAGGTTTATGGATATTAGGCAACCCATAAATCCTAGCAAGATTTGTGTTAGTTGTAATAAGATCTTTTGTGACAACATTAGTATTAAGACATTTTTTAATTCTGAAGCAATTAATAAAATGAAAAGGTTTATTTTGTAGTTTTTTAAGAGTTATTTCTGGATCAGACTTTAATTTAATGGATGTATTAGAATCTTTATACCTGTGACCATGGTCGTTGGGGCTAAATCGTAGGCTTTGGACCCACTCTGTCCGCTTGCGGGTTAGATTCCCGCCTCGTTCTCTGAAAGAGGCTCGGTGGCCCATACGGTGAACACTAGCCTAGCCTTCTTCCCTATTCCTTAACACACCTCCCACAACCAAGTAATTGTGTGGGAGGTGTGTTAAGGAATAGGGACGAAGGAACAAGAAAAATGTAAACCCTTAGAGGACACATTAGAAAAATCCATTCCAAGAATTTGAATCTTTAAGTAATGAAGCCATTTTTCCTTTATAATCACTATTGTCCACCCACATCATAACATTTCCCTTATCGGCTTTGGTTATAAGAATGTCTTTATTGTTATTAATAACATTGCTGGTATGTTTAAGATATTTTGTTATAATCCGGTCAGATTCAGAAATTCGATGAGATTTCTTTAAATAATTGAAAGCCAAGGATAAAATTTTATGTCTGAATTCAGAATGTAAGTCTCTGAGTAACTTATGTGTATTGGATTCTAAGTCTCTTATTGATTTAGAATCGATGTCAATCTATTAAAAACTAATTTAAGTTCATGAAATTACAAAAATAATAAAAATATATTATTATTTTAGGCACTTTTTTAGGCTTCAATGTTCAAAAATTTGAGAACTGGATCTCAACACCTAATATACACCATAACTTTAGGAGGTGCTGTATCAGTACCAAAAAAAAATATTTTTAAAACGATTATATAGAATTATAGGGTATTATTTCCTTTAAGTAATTCAAGTATTAAGAATTTCATATTCGTGATTATTATTATTTTTTAATTATATTGAACGCGTAAAATTATTTCTCATTTAATCAGCTTTTGATTAAAAAAACTGAAGTGCAACACCTTGCGTACAAAAAGTGGGAATGCTACGTTGCAGTAAAAGATCTTATGCATTCATTTCCATCAATGATTTTTGCGTCAACTTGCGACTTTTTAATTCGGACACTAATTACGAGGGCTACACAGCCAGGAATTTGCACGCTTCGAGGCGCAAATTTATCCCTCACAGCAGTTTGACGAAATAACGATTTTAATTTACACAGTTTTTAGTATTGCGCGATTCAGATATTCAATACACTATGCTTATTTTTGTTAAATCAATTACTTTATATAATTATTAAATATAATTTAAAAATATATAAAGCAAAATTTTCTTTCAAGATAATTTTAAGATCATTCAGTAATTGTACTACAATAAAAGACTAGGTTTTCTTAATAGAATTCTGAAAACGAAAGTTTAAAGGTAAGTCGTATAATGCACCTGTTACCTAGGTATTGTGGTAGGCTTCTAAATAGTGGACTATTTTTTTGTGCTAGACCAAAAGTACGTTTAATAAATTAATATTATTAAACATAACAGTGTTGTCGGCTGTTAGCTTGCACTCGACTATATAATAGCTACTGCTTTAACTTTTGTGGCTCGCGGCAGCGCACCCTATAGATCACATTATGTAGTGTAGATTTTGATTTCTACTATCAGCTGATTTATCATATGTAGTCGATAGAGGTTGGATGCCCGCGCGACTTTTTTTAAACTGAGGCGAAGCCGAGGTTTTGCTGGTCGGGGGCGGGCATCAAAAACAAAAACACATACTAATAAAGTGGAAAATTCAACTACACGCAAATAGATAAAAACGCACAGAGAGTACTACAAACTGCAACACAACACGAAGTGATGTAGGATATTTGTAGGTTATAGAATGAGAACGAGCGCGAGTCTACCTAGCGAGCCATGAAAACATAGCAGCCAATCAGAAGCCACAAAAACTGACCTTCCCTGCTTAAAAACGATCCGGGAAACACGCACTTTCGGGCATAGGATGAAGAAAAGATATTTAAACGAATAGTGCTAGTGGCATTGAGGACCGATTACCTTGCGGCTACGAAGGAACTTACATCAGGTAGGTTAATTCGTAACTGCAAATGTTGTTTTTGTAATAAAGTGTCCTTTCTGATGTTAGAGAGAGTGAAAAGTAAATTGAAAACAAAGTTACCAAATTTTTACATATATTTGTCACGTAGATGGAAAAAAGCGTTTCGTTCTCTAAACAATTTTAAGCGTGAAAACTCAGCGTGGTTGCAATAGGATTTTACCTTCCCAGATGGTTTTCCGAAGCAAACAGAAGAAAGTTATATAAAAAAAATCGTTTAATTCTGTTCTGCAATTTTTCGCTGTAAAATGAATAGGTATATTACGTATCATAAATGAACGTCAAATTGAAACTGCACTTCTTTAATAGAATAACGCTTTTTACAGATTTTTTAGCCCAGAAAGAAATCTGGGGTTTCATCGTTTTAAGAAATTTGAATAGTTAAAAACAGTTAAAAATAGAAGAGTTTAAAATCGCCAAAACACACGATATCCATGAAAATCATTAAATTTTCACCTTTTCACCCTGATTAATATCTATCCAAAAAAAATTCTTCATAAACTCCTATTCAATACATAACACTTTACCTTAGAATGACTTAGATTAAGGTTTTTTTTCACAAATTTATCATATTTTACTGAATCACTGAAATCAATTCCCATTGGTTAACGTTTCAATTTGCAATCGTTTAATGAAGCACTCCGAATAGATTTATTTACAATTCTTCATATTTTCTTAAGCCCCACTGACCGTCCTCAAAAAGCGTTTAATATTTCAAGTAAAATAAGCAAACGTAGGAAAACAAAAAACTGCGATTTCCAATAAGCTCAGAATAACTCGCTTTTGCTGCTTCAATGAAACTAAGAGCTGAAGATAATGAGGCGGCTGCGAAAATTTAAATGTGAGTAAGCAGATTTTCTAAAGAAGTGGCATTTAAAAAGTTGCAGCACCACTTGCAGAATTTAGATAAATAGTCCGGACGCTATACCCATTTTCGTCGTATTCGCGTTTGATATTCAATGTTGCTAATTATTCTTGTTCAGTCTGATCTCCTGATTCCGATTCTGCGAACTACACCTCTGGCATTTATGGCGTTCTCCAGATATAAGCTAATTATTAAATTTTCATTATCAATTAATTATTAAATTACCATTCAATATATTTTTTTTATTTCTTTTGAATTTTTGTAGATGTAAAGAAGAGGAATAAAAGTTCTCTGGACACTCATTCGATCAGATCAATAGTGTTTGCAAGAGAAGCGTTAATAGGTCAAATAATGGCCAAAAGTTAGTATCCTTTCTGTGCTGAGTAATATTGTTTTATTTAAAAAAAGTTTGAGTATAATCGAAAATATGAGTTGAAACGAACAATTTTCATGATAAACGCTATCTCTCTAAAGTTAATAATTTTGAAGATAGTAGGGTTTTAATTTACGAACGAAAAATTCCTTTTAAGCCTATTGTACCTAATGACAGGCCATCTCAACAAAAAATTTTTTTAATTATCATTGATAATTCTACAGGGAATCAAAATTTATAAAAATAAATATTATGAATGGATTCCAATTCACTTTTTAAATTATTTCAACTTTATCCCAACCTCGTAGGACGTATAGAAACAAAGTTAGATGCGATTTTATTTAAGATATTTTCATTAACTCTACATGTGCGGATTTTAATAAATTTCTATTAAAACTAATATCACTGGTTTCAGAAAGATTACAAGAAGCACTATGCAAATTTTGACTCCTTTCTATTCTTTATATTTATATCCTTTATATTTATTATATCAACTTTTTACGGAAATATATTTATTAGTGAGTAAAGAATGCTTCTGGGTTAAACGTTTTGTAATAAAACAAATCACTTTCGAGAAATAGGACTATTAATTCAAAGGAATTTTTCGTTTGTAAATTCGAACGCTTCTATCTTTAAAATTATTAACTTTAGAGAGATAGCGTTTATTATGAAAAATTTTCGTTTCAACTCATACTGTTGGTTTATAGCCAAACTTTTTTCAAATAAAGCAATATTACTCAGGACAGAAAGGATACTCATTTTTAGCCATTATTTTACCTATTAACGCTTCTTTTGCCAAAACTATTGATCTGATCGAATGAGTGTCAGGAGAACTTTTATTCCTTTTCTTTTCGTCTACAAAAATGCAAAAGAAATTTTTAAAAATATTGAACGGTGATTTAATAATTAATTGATCATGAAAATTTAATTAATAGCTTATATCTCGAAAACTCCATAAATGCCAGAGGGGTAGCTCGCAGATTCGGAATCAGGAGATCAGCCTGAACAAGAATCATTAACAGCATTGCATATCAAACGCGAATCCGACGGAAGTGGGTATAGCGTCCGGACTAAAGTTTCCAGCTGATGCAGTGAAAGATACAACGCGCCCGCGCGCATACCGATGCACGTCATCTTTCACTGCACCAGCTGGGCACTTTCCCCACACTAAGTATAAAGCTGGATATTTTTTTGTTTACGTTATTAACTGAACTATTAGTTTACCACATTCAGCTTTTTCAGTATCAGTTTACCCAGTGTATATTTTTCACAGCTTTACATGAAAAGCTGGGGCATAATCCCTCACTCTAAATTCGGCTGGATACGTTTTTTCACTTCTTTATAACATAAAGAACACGTTAACAAAGTTTCAGCTTTTGCGGTATTAGGGTTTTTTTATTATAATTTTACGTGTGTGGGTGGCTGTCGCAGCAAACCCCCCTGGAAGTGCGCCAGATGGAGGTCGATTCACTTACTAGTGCTACCAAATAAAGCTTACAAACACTTTTTAGCTTTTGTGAAATGTGATTTAGCAGACATTTTTTTCCGTATCTTCTTCAGAAATTAATTATGGCTTCAAAGCATCATACAATGAGTTTCAAACACTATTAGAAAATGAACTTTGTAGTAAGCATTGAATTTCCATATTAGTTTAATATTTAATTGTTCATTGTACATATACAAAATCTTATTTGGCGTTTATCACGTTTATTGATTGTTCATAACAATACTTTATATTGATTGTTTATCATTGACGCGACTTATTGTGTTTCTAAAAATATTCTCTGCAATAAATACAATTCGTTAGAGCGTCAATAAAACAGAAGTTTTACAGAATTTAAACTTGTCAATAATTTATTCACTTCTCTAATAATAAGTTTGACAATAACTAGAACAAATAGAAATATATAAAAATCTTCTTAGTAATAAAAGAATGCTAAAGTACATGTACAAGGAAGTACATATACCAACAACATAAATCTAAGGTCTCCTTTGCACTGTTCCGAATTCAAAAATCAATTATGAAGCTTCAAAATATTCAAAATTAGATTATTTTAAGCAATTTTAAGCTAGAAATAATAAAAATGGAAAAATAAACCTTTTTTCTTTAAACTGAACACTTCTTAAATTAGAAGTTAAATTATTTTCATTTCAGATATTTTGAACATCCTTAAAAAGTTTCAAAATTGTATTTCAAAATCTTGAGAAATCTAGAAGTTGTTTAATATTTTTTCAAATTTAAAATTATTTTTGGAATATTTAAACAACTTCTATCGTTTAAAAGTAAGAGAATTTTTAGCGATTAAAAAAATCATGTTTATGATATGTAGACAATAGTTTGAGTCATTTTAAGCTTTGAAATTATTCAAAATTAGGTAATAATTTGAAATGATTTCAAATAATTTAAACAAGGTATCTGTGCCGAAAAAACAAAACTGGTGGACCACCTGAAATATTTTCACAAATTTTTGTTGCACTATTTTTTGTTTTTCTCTATAAAGCGCTAAATAATATTAATAGCGTACTTAAATCTCGCAATATAAAGAAATTCCGAAAGTCATAATGTTAAGAATTTAAAACTGAAAGGTCTAAAATTTACCGACTTATAACTTTAGAAAATTTCAATTTAGCGTCATTTGTAATGACGCTGTCGCCGGTTGTGATTAAATTCATACAGTGACGAAAACTCTCTTTTAGTAAAAGAAACCATGCTAGACTTAAAGCCGAGTGATTTAAGTAAAGGAAACGTTAGCGGACACGATGAAACTTTTTCTCCTTTCCTTTCTTTCGCCGGGCCTTCAGGAGTGAGTACTTGAGATGAGTAATATTAAAAGCATCTGCTTCCCTCCTGGTGTTGAGCTCAAGATCAGAAGTTTCAGCAGCCTCCTCAAGTGTTATCTACAGAAACGCTTTTCGCTCACTTTTTCGTGTTTCATGGCCATTTTTAGAAGAGGGTTTGTTTTATTATCAAATTGTTTATCACAAAATAACAAGTTTTATCGGTTGTAAAAGTGTAATCTTTAGCCAATGGCAAATGTTTGGTTCAGGCTTACCTACCTAACGTGCATTCTTTTCTTCACGTGCATAAAATTTCGTGACCCGATGTCGAGGAAAATGAGCTCGCCATTCTTCTATGGAATCACTTGGAACGAATAAAGTGTTACCTGTACGATAAACATGTTCATTGTAGATATTTTGTTTTCTCGCCGATAGTTCGTAGGACCAAATATGTCGGCTAACACGTTTTTATCTGCTTTAGAGTGCATTCTTTATAGTTGCTACGTCCTGAATATGCTTTTGTGACATGCCCAGGTATAAATATGTTTTTACAATGCCAAGTTGGCGTATGTCGCTTCTGTCGATGAGCTCAGGTTCTTCGGAAATGAGAAGGTCTTTTTCCAGATGAGATGGTTGATCTGGTTTTCCAAAGCAGTATCAATATCTATCTACAACATATAATATGTGGATTAAACTTTAATCTTTTCGACACGAAGATGATAAGTGTTTTGCCGGCTGATTCAAAAACTCTCCGGTAGACAATCTACGCCATCTCTAGGTAGCGCTGCGTTGGTTAAATGCTGCTTCCTTGATACACATCCGTCGATAACCAACTTCTTCCGACATCCTCCTACACTTTTTTGAGATAATGGATTCACTGCATGGGTGAGCCTTTTTCAAACAATTTGTGCAGAGAT
>JAWWLR010000054.1:2532206-2545791 GCA_035041075.1 Acraspis erinacei
TCTTTTCGCGTCGAAATTGTACAATCTAGTGGATTTCTTTTCTCTCCTAATTACAATTTCGGACTTTCAGTTTCAAAATGTATCTGTTGTGGTAAAAAAAGCATTTCTTGTGTTGAAAAGTCTATTATTGTTTGCAATATTCAACATTGTATTTTGAAATCAATCTGCCGAGGAATCAATTGCATCCTCATAGGAGACAATTGCAGTAAACGGTTTGTCTGCTTCTCTTCCGATTTTCATGTTTGAATTATGACATTTTAAAATCTTATTTTATCGTAAATCCGAATGACGAGGGTAACTCACATTATATAGGAAATGAGAAATTATGATACTTTTATTTACAACTTTATCGTAAATATAAATGAGGAAGGTAACTCGCAGGAAGTAGAAAATGAGCATCGGAAGATATGCACCTTCAAAATCTCGTTAACTGATAAGTCAGGAAGGATGTTTGGTGTCTCATGGAGTCGCTTGAGAACCCAACACAGAAGAGAGAATACACGAAGGGCTACGCGGGGGGTTCAAAGTGTGGTGTCAATCTATTAAGTAAACCGTGTTAGAGCCAGGTAAGAGATGGATTTTCCATAGATTCGTAGAAATGTCATAAAATAAGAGATGGTAGGTGAGGTCAAAAGCTGCAAAGTGGACGCTGTGGGCCGCACATTTGTGCGAAACTCGACAGAGTGAACAGTAGAGTGTCATTGCATGTAAGAAATTTTTAAAATATTGTCTTCTGTGCGAAGGTGCGTGTTCTGTAAAGATACGAGTCCTACAGTTAAAGTCTTTGACGAAGAATCGTTGAACAAGTGCAGTGATTTATTGAAAGTACGCGTTTCCTAGAATCTGAAGTACAGTGATCTTGTTTTGCCTAAAGCTGCAAATTCCATCGATGGATACCACAGCAAGTGTCGGAACAGTTTTACAGCTATTAAAGCAACATACTTTGAAAATGATACACATTCATTGTCGCAGCAACCCTCTTTGAACTCCACGGATTGTACAAGTTGTGCAGGTAATTTTTTTACAATTTTATAATGTTCTTTTACGATTATGTGAAGGTAGCTTTACGATTTCAAGTTCTCAGTAATGTTGCGGTTTGTCATACGTACGTTTTTAATCTTTCGGATTAACTCAAAAGAACATACTCATACTTGATGCAAAACAGAAACATTGGTCTGCATTCATGACGTTCATTCTGAACGTTCTGTAACACAACGGAGCAACTTTTATAGCACAAATATAATGTTTTTTAACAAACTACATAAATTTACAACAAAACAGTTAGTTTTTAAATTGAAGATGATAAATTGTCAACCGAACAGTTCAATTGTGGAGTAAAGACAATCATTTTGCAACAGACAGTAGAACGATTACATTATTACAAAAAAAAATTTCAACATAACTCATGAATTTAAAACTAAACTGATGAAACCTGAACTGGAACAGTTCACTTTCAAAGCACAGAGATGAGTGTTGAAGTAAAACGCGGATTCTTTAACGGAAATACTTAAAGTATCAAAAAATTAATTCTGACTGCAAAATAAACTATATTCAATTATGGAATATTTCACTGGAATTATACTTTCATTGTTTAGTTACAAAAACCGAAATAATTTCGAAGAGAAAACAGAAACAAATGTTCTACAACATAGTTCACTTTTCGATCCAAACATTTTAAAAAAAGTGTAAGTTTGTAATGAAATGGGTCATTTTTCAACAAAAACAATTAATGTTTCATGAAGCTGATGAAACTTCAATCAAAATCATTAATTTCAAACACAAAAACAGTTCAAGTTTTCAGTAACTAAGTTTCTGCCCACCCTGAAAGATGAACTTTTAACTTCAATAATAAATATTCAACTGAATTCTCGTTTGTTAAGGCTTCTTCTGCTGTAAGGAACACATTCTCATCACGTATCTCGCTCTTCGTACACAATTTTGCCGAAAATGTTAACTTTCCTACATTATGTTTAACAGTACTATATGAAATATGTCTTGTATTTCTTTCTGTACCTCGGAGTACTACTGTTTGTTCAGATAATAAGAGAAAATGTGCACATTTTATTTTTCATGATTTGTATTCTCGGGTACCATAAAAATTGTATTATTTCAATACATTGATATTATTACAAAACATAACGTGTACTGACATGAACACGTACGTATTGTCATTATCTTCTTTTGTATAATTCAAAACAACTTTTCATCCTATATAAGCAGTAGGGCGGTCCATAAATGCATTGAAAATTTTTTTTTCGCCACCGGGCACTTCAAAACCCCATTTCATGAACATGGGGAAATTTTGAATTTTCGAAAAATGAAACTAATGTTTCACCCTCTCCGCAGCGCTGAAACATGACACACAAATCATCAAACTAAATTCTTACGTATTACATTTACTTTGCAGCACTTTCCGTGCTCTTGTTCACACCAATAATTACTAATGAACAATTTCAATACTTCCTATGACATCTTCAACATTTTTCAACTGTTTAAACAAATTTAAATTATGTAAACAATTATTTATTCCCACGAAATGTAAAAAATAATCTGATTCTCTGGTTGAAATGCAATATTTTTTCATTGTTTGGTGTAGTAAACTTTTCTAAAATGAAATAGAATAGAACATACAATTAATGAAGAATTGAAAAATATTTTTGGAAAAACAATTGTTTAAACAAATAATGTTTGTTTAAAAAATTAAAAAATGGTACTTTCAAAATTTGTCCTAATTTTTTTTCGTCTCTTATGCCTTTTATCCATACATGTATCTTAAATGTATTACATATATTTATTTGCAATGCTGTTTTATATGACTGAAGGGCATGTGATACTTAGAAAATTATCGATTTTACCAGTTGTAGGTTTCCCCTTACTTTCTCCTAGAATAAGGAATATTTTATCTTCAAATTTTGGGAACTGATAGCGAATATGCTAACGGACGTCCGTCCACACTGTTTTGTGGGTACATTTAAAACTTTTTATTTCGGTAAACTTGATTAATTTCTATGGCGCTTAGGACATAGTATAGATTTTTTCATAGTTATATTCCCCCTTTTTTCTCCTAGAATAATGAATATTGCGTCTTAAAAATGTAGGAAATCATAGCGAGTATGCTAACGTACGTTCCTCCACAGTTTTTTGTGGGTTAATTCAAAACATTTTATTTCGCTAAGTTTGAGATATGTGTACATTTGGAGGTTATGTGTATTACAATTCCCCCGAGCGTTACTTTCAAAGTACACAATATGTTCGGCCGAAAACTTGGAACTTACAAATAAACATAGTAAGCAATGGCCCGGAACTAAGTTTGTTTGTAGGCAACCAAACAAGTTTATTTCATAACTCATTTCCAAGTGGCCAAAAAATGAAAATCCCAGCCTCGAAATAATGCACATGCATAACAATTTTATTGAGCACAATACATTTTTTTGTTATTGACCCTCCAAACAAGAGTCGAGGGACGTCCGTTATGATATTTTAGAGCATCTCGGAATTCAATTGTTCAAAATTTTCATTTTTGTCTTAAGAGCATGCATAGGATGTCCAACAGACATTTTATACAGTACGTCTTAGGGATGTCCCAGACACATCTCCGGGAAATCCTTAAGTGTTTTGCCCGCTGGGATATATGTGACATAAATTAACTGTAAACGGGAATAAAGATAAAATCATTTTTCAAGAAATCATTTTAATTTCTAAGCAATTCTCATTCCACTTTCTTTTTGAAAAACATTCTTTTTTCAGAAGCTTTGTATTAAACAATTCATTTTTTAAACATTTCTTTTCAAAATTCCTTTTAAACACTGTTTACAAAATTTTGTATGAATTTCTTTTTCTCGCTTTTTCCAACTAATTCTTATTAGCTTAGGTTTTTCATTTTCACTTGTCTTGGACTAGTTTACAACGATTATTAATGAAATTAAATTAAATTTTTAAGACCAAAATTTCTTTTCAATATTGTTATTATTTATTTTCTTTCATTTTAGAGAACCTCACAGTTTTTCGCAAATTGTGAAAAACATAAGTGATTGGTACTTTCAAATTTTGTATGGTATGGATTGCGGATGGATTTCCAGATCTGGGCCAGACTAGACTGGCAAGAAAATAAGAAAGAAAATTGATGTAGAAAAGTGTTAATTTCTTATTTTTTTATAATAGTAGACATCCTGGCAATTTTTAGAAAATGCTTTAAAAAAAGTTTAGCTGAAAGAATCTTCGAAATTTGTATGTTACGGATTGCTGACCAGTCCCACATCTGGGCCAGATATCTTTTCATTTTTAATCCTATGTTTTCCGGTTGAAATAAAATTTACTCGTCCTTTCGAAAAGTTACAAATAAATAATTTTTCCATATATTTCGTGTATTTCTTGTAACTGCTTTTGTATGATTTAAACCGAAAACACGCCTCCTATCGTACAGTGGTTCTAAGCAAATTTGTAGGTTTAAAGTGGGCGAAAAATTTTGCTTCATTACATTTTTTTGTTCTGGCACTGTATCGTGCATTGTAGCTAACAGTACAATACCTTCTCTGATGCGAATGTTGAAATATCAATTTTGAACCAAACAGTTTTTCGCTCGATATTGCAATCTCGCGCTTCGTGCTCGATAATCTATTGAACTCGCTGTAGGCACTCGGTCTTTATATTAACCCTTCTTGTATATACCCTATGATGAAAAAATATTTTATTCTAATTTTTGTTGCAATTTCAGTCGTTTTACATACATTTTATTTGGATACTTTCAATGTTCAATTGTACAATTTACGTTCAGATACGCATTTTAGCATACCAAAGGCCAATATCATAAAATGCAATGTATATGTGTGCCTGTTTGGTGGTACAAAAAAATCACTCTTTGCATTGTTACTACATTTAGAAACAATGGCGGTGAGTAGGGACCTTCAGTGTTTGGACAACTTTGTCTTGATAATGGCGTATCTTGGACGTTGATTGACCTGACCTTTTAAAAGCTCTGTGCACAAATGTTCAGATGTTCAATTACATTACATAGTTTGCGCTCTTTCGAAACATCAACCCGCGACGTACTTCGAGGATCCCAAGAAAACATCATTAGTCTACAATGTTCTTAGTAATGAATATTTTGCACAGTTTTTTCTACACACAAACAGTACTGCTTTATCTTAATAATTACATATTTTAAATGCAATGCAGTACGGATAATTTCTTAAAACGTCGAAGTTATGTACAACTGTCTTGTCCTACGTTGACGGTGCCTATTTTCCGGTTTTTGCTGAAATTTTGAACGTCTCGTGTGACTGTCTCCTACTGTGTTACTGATAGGAAGTTGTATTTTGAAAGACATTGCAATTTTGTATAACTATTTTCTCCTGCGTTCATTATAAAATTTTACACGATTGTACTTTTCGATTCATACGTAAGACATGAACAAGATGCATTTTCAATAATTTTTCAGAAAATAATCCGACAGCGTTAATTGAATCTGTTGAAAGCATTGCTGACGTTGAAACAGCAGAATCCTCGGACCCGTCTGCAATAGCAGCAGGTACTTTAACGCGATTTTCTATGATTAGAATGGTTGAAAACATTGTGAACATAAACTTTTTATTACTTCTGTAAAAAATAATGCATCCCTGGAAACAGCTCGAAGCGATGCTGCAGACGACGCAGGAAATTTCAGTGAGCCATCCACAAACATTTGCTTCTGCTGTAATAGGTTTCGAAAAGTAGTAAATTACCAGTCACTGAGGTTGCATTCATCTCGCGCGTTAGATGTTATCGATAAAATTATTGAACGTGCGAATGATTTCGAAGATGTCGCAACGATCCAGAAATTGGAGGCGCTTGGAGACGGCCTCAGAATTTTCTATCATAATACCTGTAAGTTACGTTATTTAAGAGAAGATGCTAATCGCAGCGAATGGCACATCACGAGGGAAGCTCATGGCGCAGCATACAGCGAGATTTGCACTTTTGTTCGCGACAACACCATCTACAAGAAGCATTGCTACTCATTGCAATATCTTACCAATCGTTACAAGGAAGAATTGGAAAAAATGCTCCCGGACAAATACGCTGATATGAATGTGACCTTTACGGCGCAGCATTTGTGGGAGAAATTGGAGAAAACTTTCGGTGATGAAGTACAGATAATACTGTTGCATAACAGAAGAATTATTGGCCCAACGCAGGGAATTATCATCAACGAACAAATATTTCAAGAATCTAAGGACTCGGAACTGCTACAAACAGCTGCATTTCTTCTGCGCAGGAACATTTACTCAATTGAGAAAAGACCACTGCCTGTGAATATAACAACTCCAGATTTAATTGCCGGAGAATGCGACATTCCTAATCAGCTTTTAGAGTTTCTGCGCTCTCTTATTGGTGGCAAAGACATCCGGACCTGCAACAGTTTCGATTGTACTCGAAGAGTTCATTCTCTAGCCCAAGATATAATTTATGCTGCAACTCACGGAGAAATTAAACCGTCCAAGCATATCACGCTTGGGTTAACATTGAAAAGTATCACGAGCAGCAAAAAGTCGTTGACATAATCAATAAGCATGGTCATTGCTGCAGCTACAATCTCATTGAGGAACTTGAAACCGAAGCAACATTTTCTTCCAACAGCAGATCGAAGATATGTCCCGAAGGTGTCAAGTTATCCTCCGGTCATAAAACAGGTGTCACTTTTGATAATTTTGACAGATTCGTGGAAACTCCCGATGGCAAGGATACCATGCACGATACTGTGGGTATCATATATCAGAATGTTGATGAGCATGATACGAACGACACACATTATTCATCATCCCCTGTTAATTCATCTGCAACTGAAACTACATGTTACAGTTTAACTTCGACTTCGGTGGAAACCTCGTTTTCAGCGAAAGCCTCATCTTCGACGTAAAGTTCATCTTTGGCCGAAACTTCATCTTGGTTGGAAACTTCTTCATCGCTAGAAGTTACATCTTCGCCGGAAACTTCATCTTCGGCGGATTTTTCATCACTTCTTGATACCTCAAATTCGCCGGATTTTTCATGTTTGCCTGATATCTCATCGTCCGTGGATTTTCCGTCTTCCATTGATATCTCATGTTCCAGTGACAACGTACCTGCGGCTCCTAAAAGGAAAAGGAGAAGAACCTTCGATGCAATTACTCCAGAATTAGTCCCGTACTTCGGTAAACCGAATGTTATACAAAACTTGCTACCACTGGACAGTCAATTACGGCAGATCAGTGACAGTAATTACGAGTTTTCCCGGAAATTGGATCTAGTGTGGAGCTTATCACATTTCTTGCAAATACCGGAGACACCAATGTGGGTTGGATTCAACAGCAGAATCGTGGAAGATAATTCGATGATGCAACGAGTGCTGTACCTAACTCCCATTAATGCTTCGCCGACAAGCATGTCCGTCGTGTACGAAACCCTGCGACAAAGTCAAGAAATTGCGAAAGAATGTGGTGAAAACTACATTCAAGTAACTTATGATTTGGCGATTGCCAGGATGGCTTACCAATTGCAATCGTCTGAGCGGCCCATATTCAATAATCTCTGCATTCATTTGGGAGCCTTCCATACGATGATTGCGTTTTTCAAAGCAGTTGGAAAGTTCATTGATGAGTGTGGGCTAAAGCACATGACGGTGAAAAGTGGATTATTGGCCAGCGGATCAGTGAATGGCTTCATCAGCGGGACTCATTTTAATCGGTGCAAATGCTTACATCCTTTAGTAGCATTAGGGCTGCGAATGGTGCTGTTTCAAAGTTTTTTGGTTCACGAAAACATACAAATAACAGATGATTTGTTTCAAGTTGTAGAAGAATTTCAATTAAAAAAACTGTCAGGTACTTCATTTCAAAACGCAAGTCTTAATGATTTATTATCCAGCTACTTGCAGTATGAGGAGCGAGTTCTTAGTGGAGATTTTGGCAAAACAGCTCAATTTTATGCCATGTACATAAGGTTCATTGATTCTTATCTTATCTTTAGTCGAAGTATTCGGTCAGGGTGCTTTCAACTATTTAAAGAAGTAATGCCAAAACTCTCCAATCTCTTCTTCACTTTCAACCAAGTAAATTATGCTCGGTGGCTGTTAAAGTATCATGATGATCTGCTGAGAGTTCAAATTACGCATCCCGGATTGGAAATAGATTTTCAACGCGGGTACTTTGGAGTTAAAAGAACGGCCAATCCGTTCTCAAGAGGAGCAATAGACCTTGTTGTGGAGCAAACAGAGAATGCTGATGCTGCAAGACGATTGACGGGTGTCACGCAGTTCACAAACCCTATCTCTGCACGTCAATGGTGGGTTAAAAGTCACGGAATTCGTACGGCTGTAATCTCGCATACATACGAAGCAACGGGTTTAAAGAAATCGCAAGACGGTACGGGGGAGCTGCAGAAGCACCAACTCAATAAGGACTGTACACAAGTACAGAATGTCTTGCGTACTTTGAAGCAAAATGTCTATCCCTTTTCCAATGAAGATATTGACAATGATGAACTATACAATATTGCGACAGGGCGGGCAACATCACAAGTAGTGTGCGACTTCTTGTTAAATGCTGAAAAGAATGGCAACGCCTTACGCGAAAAATTCGTTAACGAATGTGCCACAGATGTTACGAGATTCGAAAAACCTATCAAACGGAACAAGATACAGAACTTTTGCCAGTCCACAGGAAAAAAGAACGTCAAAATAAACAACAAAGTTCAAGAAGTGCGCCTACAGAGGAATTTGTTTGGAAGGATGCTAGCAATTTCAATGCAAGAAAATACTAATATTGAGAAAGTTTTAACGTATCCACTAACTCCAGTTCCAATGTCGATGTGCCATTTAGATGGCTCAATATTAAAAACCGACAAGTCCACCTTGGTAAGAGCGCTTGAAACCGGGTTTAAAAGTAACCACCTGCCACACGTCGACATTTCTATAATAGATGGATTTTTTCTACTGCACTGCATGAAGGACATCCCCAAATCATTCAGAAGTATTGCAAAGAAAATACTGCAGATGGTAACTAATGACAGAGCACCGGAAGTACATATTGTCTTCGACAGATATTTTGCACCTTCAATCAAAGACTACGAACGATCGATGAGAAGCGGTTCATCATCTGATCGAATGTATGTTATTTCAGGTCCGGACCAAACTCAACCTGCTGATTTTGGAAAAGAACTTCGAAATAACAGTTTCAAGGAAGCTCTTGTTCGTTTCTTAATTTCTTATTGGGAAAGTAATGAAGTTGCCTCTTTTATCGATAAAAAAACAGTCGTTTTAAACTTCGATATATGTTACAAATACAAAGTCCATAATTTCAAAGTTGTTCGTACAGTTATGGAAGACTTTACGGTTGAAGCACACGAAGAAGCGGACACCAAAATTATTTACCATGTGTGCAACCTAAGAAAGGATTATAATGTGGTCATAAAATGCTCCGACACAGATATCCTCGTGATAATGCTGGGCAACATGAGACATCTAAAAAGCAAGTCGCAGATCTGGATCCAAACAGGTGTTTCGAATAAGCAGCGGTTCATTAATGTGACGAAGCTGCATGATTTGAAAGGTGACTTGTTTTGCGAAGCTTTGCCAGCATTTCACGCATTCACGGGCTGCGACTACAATCCAGCTTTCCGTCGACGAGGGAAGCAACGACTCCTGAAAATCTTAGAGCAGTCCGTTCATTTTCAAACGGCGTTTACAAAAATATGCAGTGTATCTGAAGATAAAGAAGACCCATTTGAAGTTCTGGAGCAGTTCACCTGCAATATTTTCTCCCTAAAATCAATTCACGACGTGGATACTGCTCGATATGCTTTATTTCTGCGAAATTATAAAGTAAAGGATGTGAACGAAGCCTTTCAGAAGAAGTGCATGAAGAACCTTGATGCTTCATCATTGCCGCTCTGTAAAGCTGAACTGAGACAGCACCTTCTCAGAAGTATGTACATATCCTCGATTTGGATAAATGCGTATAAAAAAATTCCGACACAATTAGCACCAGAAGATTGTGGATGGCTCTTAATGGACGGAAAATATGATTTCAAATGGTTCGAGGGTTTGCAGCTACCACCAACTGTCAAGGACGTCGTAATTGACAACGAAGAAAGTGAAGGTAAAATATTAAATGCGTACATGCGTATGCATGTTACTGATATTCCTTACATAAATGTTTCTTTCCCCGTACAGGTGGCAATAGTGATTCTGAAAGGGAACATGAAAACGTCAGCGAAGACGAATCTGATTCCGATGCTGAAGAACAGGAATGAAACATCTGACGTCGTCAAGACATCCAAGTAAGTAGAGGTAAAATGCGAAAGACGTACGTGCATCGAGCATGTTAACGATGCTCCTTGTATAAATGGTTCATTTCTTTTACAGCTGGTAGCAGCGATTCTCAAAGCGAAGAAGAAAACCTCAGCGAATATGAATCTCAATTGATGAACAATTGTTTCATGAAGACGTTTTTTCTTTGGAAAAACATAATTTATTATTGTACTGTATCGAGTAACTGTCAGGGACAATAATATTTTCAGAAAAGGTTTCGAAAAAGCGGTGCGTGCGCCTCGCAAGTTTCAGTGCGCTTGAGGTGCACGACTATTGGTTCTTGAGCTGCGCGCTCGATTATGTACTTTCCTCGTGCTACGCGCTCTGTCTTTGTATTCCTCCCATGTTTGTGCACAGATCTTATACAATGTATGGCCAAAACATCGAAAACTGTAATTTGTTGATTGCAAATTCTTTTTGGTTAAAACTCTTTCGGCCTTATCGAAAACATTATCATCACACATTTAGTATTTCACACGGGATTATGCCCAAAATGTGAAACTTTGTACATTATTTTCAACAGCTTTATATGCAATGTACATTACATTTATTTATTAAGTCGGCCTGCAATTGCTTATTCAGATTTACGAGTAAAGCAAAGATCATACAAAATAATGACAAAGTAGATCTTTTTTGGATGAAACACTTTTGTATTTCAATATAATTAATACTATCTGCCGGGTGTCCAACAATTAAATTTCAAAAATGGAAAATGTTGTTTTGTACAAATAAAAGCAAAACAACGCATCCTAGCACAAGCAAATTCAGAACCAATTTGCAGCTTTTGTTTGGTTCAAAACCTTCTGCCTCACTCTACATTTTTGTAGGTTGTGTCTATTGACCGAAAAATGATTTATTTTCAATTTTTAATTTTGTCTTTTATTTAATTTTGTATATCTTTTGTAGTCTCACAATTTTTCTTCATTCTTTTTATCTTGCATATTTTTACTGCAAAATAAAATTATTTACTTTTCATTAATTCTTGTGTGATCGAAATTAGAATTTTCGATGATTTGAAAAATTGAAAAAGTTTTTATTTTAACCTTCTTCTTATAACCCTTCAGAAAGTCACGGTTTTGATATATTATTGTATTATTGTCACGTCTCAGCAATTTTCGTGGTCTTTTTCACACAAACAATTAATACTGGACAATTGGAATATTTACCATGACTTTTTAAACAAATTTCAATGGTTGAAACGAATGTAAATTATTTAATCAATTATTTATTTCACAAAAAAGTGTAAAGAATAATCGTATTTTCTGATTAAAATGCATTTTATCAATATTTAAACAAACATAATTTGTTTAAAGTTTGACTAGTAAATATGTAATTATTGAACAAAAAGTATTATATGATACTAATTTCAGAAGAAACTTTATATCGGGCTGAATGTTTAGAAATTTTGAAAATAGACAATATATAATTATTACAATAATTACATAATGTTTTTACAAAAATGTACTACTCCAGTGACCAACAGTAGATACTCCTCTGTAATATGTAGAAATTTTGGCACGTTTCTATAAAAAACCCTGGAATAACAGATCAAGTTTTCGAAATTAAAAATTTCCACATGTAACTGAATTGGGATTTTGAAGTGCCCGGTAGCACGCGTCAATATTCAATTTCCGAAAAAAGACATTACGGATTTTCTGTATCCATAAACGGAATGGGGGGGGGGTCTTGTGGCTCGAAAAGCGTTTATTGGACCACCATCATATACATATCATCACGTGCCACCTGGCGCTTCAAAATTCCATTCAATTAAAAGGGGGAAATTTTGAATTTTCGAAAAATTGAACTAATGTTGCAGGGTTTCATCGAAACGTGCAACGTTTCTTAGGGATGTAAGAGGAGTGTTTGCGAAATAAAAGCACACTGTTCACTCTCATTTCCAAACCCCCAACACCCTCCCCGCAACTCCTTAAATATGATCCAAAAATTAAAAAAACCTACATTTGTGCGTACTATTCTTACTTTTTAGCAATTTCCGTCGTATTTTTCATACAAATAATTACTAATAGATAATATCAATATTGAGCATAACATGCTCTGTTTTTTTTAATAAGTAGATAGTTTTGATACATCTATTTTAATGTTCAATAAAGTTCTATTTGTTCAAAACATGTTTATTTGCTGAAGCATTTTCTTTTCGATAACTACAACAATGAAATAAAATAGAACACATACAATTTCTTGTCTGTCTGTACAGTATAGGTATAGAATGAATAAATATACCACTTTTTAGTTGTATATACAAATTCAATTTCTTTAAATAATAATTTTTCGAAGATTAGTTTTAAAATCATAAATGATATATTTCTTCTCTTTTATTTCATTTTGTAGCCATTGAGGAACTACCTGCTTGAGAAAATAAAAATTGTTTAAGCAAATATATACATTTATTAAGCATTATAAGAAAAGTTTAAAAATTATGTAATTACTGAAGAAAAAGTCGAATAGGATATCAATGTGAAAAAAGGGTAGAGCTATGGCACCGTTTTTAGAAATGTTAAAAATAAAGAATAATTGATTTTTTTAATAATATGTTTTTAGAACAATTTACTACTTGAAACAATGACAAAATATTCAATTGCAATCAGAAAATACGATGATTTTTAAATTTTGGGGGAATCAATAATTGTTAAAATACAATAATCATATTGTTTAAAAAATAATTTACATTTATTTTAAAAATTGAAAATTGTTTAAAAAGTCATGATAAGTACTCAGATTGTCCATTAGTAATTATATCTATGAAAAAGACGACGGAAAATTGCTAAGACGTTTAAAATAATACGTAAAAATCATTATTTTTTATTTTTGCCGGGAGGGTGGGATGGATTGAAAATGAAAGTTATTCATCTGATTGTATTTCGTAGACACTAGTCTTAAGGCTTGTACAAAAACACAATATAACTTCGTTGTCAGTACATTTGCAGTTTCAAGTTACTCAATCAATCGTAAGTACAATATGTTACAAGTTACTTTTTAAAACGTTAACGAAAATACTATAAACATCATTCAGCCGTTTTGGATATAAATAACGTGACTTACCAGTAAGTTACTTACAAGAAGTTACTACGCAACATTCAACGTGAACAAGTATAATTACAGTTGCCTCACATACGGCTGTCTTCCGTGTACATCCAACCACATTATATTTACACAAATAAGTTAATTTGAAACTGAAAGTCCGAAATTGTAATTAGGAGAGAAAAGAAATCCACTAGATTGTACAATTTCGACGCGAAAAGA
>JAWWLR010000054.1:2671612-2686293 GCA_035041075.1 Acraspis erinacei
CATTTTGCTACAACTGGGGGAGGGGGGGGGGGTCAAATTTTACACAAATCTAATATCTTCTCTGATGTGAATGTGAGAATAAATTAATTTGTCATGAATAATTTCTTGGTATTTCTGTTTTTTGTTTTAATCACACGCGAGAAAAAAAGAAATTAAAAGAGAAAAGCTGTGATGAGAATGTATCCACACAGGGGGCAGATTATTTTTTACTGTTAATGAAGTTTTTCACGATTAAAGGAAAACTGCCCATCCTATCAGAAACTTATTGATAACAAATTTTTGGACCTTTGACAAACGCACCATTTTTGTTTACTCACCTTTTTCCGTATTTTGCATAGTTTGACCCAAAAATGTAATTTTTGGATTTTCCTTTATGTTTTATGCTCAACATTTTTCTTATCTTTACTTTTCTTCATATAATGCGTTATTTGTCTTAAAATGTTCATTTTCGTTTGTTTTTTGGAGTTTTGAAAATACCATAACTTTCGTAATTTTTTTTATTGACAAAGTGCGTTAGCCAAAGGCAAATCTAATAGATTTTTTTTTTTAAAGTTATCGTGGAAACAGACCGACAGGCAAACAGACATACACACAGGCGGACGATAATGCATTATTTCCCAAAAATAATGTGAAATTTTAAAAATTCACAAAATTGCTGACCTCTGGCATCCTGCTTTAAATCATAAGAGTTTTTCGTTAAGATGAGAGACTATATGTTTTCTTCCTTGTTCGAAAAATTATTCCAAAAAGATTTAAAACATCAACTCCAAACATGTCACCTGAATCAACACATAATTTTCCGAAAATCGTAATAATTGTAAATAATTTCACACTTTGGTGGCACTTGGCCTATTTTTATAACTTAGCGACATGTTTGATGAAGAATTAAAAAAACCGACCTGATGTTCCAAATATATATAATCGAAGTAAATGATGGAATAAAACATAATTATAAAAATTCAAGGATTTAATCGAATATGCCAGGGTACGTTTCTAATAGCTTTTAGATTCAAAATATGCAAAAAAATTCATGTTTGATAAAATCGAAACTAAAACATCCTCTGAAGTACAAAAAATGTTTTCGAACTTTTTCCATTAGAGAAGATGACAGACAATGTCTCATTTTCACGAAAAATACTTTTCAATTTTTAAAAATATGCCAAATGTCACCGAAGCTGGAAATTATGTACACTTCTCATGATTTTCAGATAATAATGCATTGCTACTTGTTTCATGCTTGGAACTGATATTTTTCAAGTTGTTTGGGTCCTTTTCGAATCAGGGAAAACGACAGAAGAGAAATTGTTACTTATACTTCAAACTCTTATATATTCTTAAAATCAGGACAAAAATCAATAAAATGATCAATTATTTTAACTTCTCCTCGCATCGTGTGAATAATAATGCATCCCTTCCTCTCACAAGATAGTAATTGATGTTTTTAAAGTTGCTAAGTGCTTAAAAATTACGAAACTCGTGATTATAATGGGGAATAAAGTACCAAACTCGATCCCGGAATTAAAATGAGAGTTTCTACATTTGTTTGGGTATTTTTCTGATGTCTGAAGCCAAAGATGTTAGTTTAATGCAGACGGTAGAGACTGGCTTGGATTAAAAGAATTACTACGTGTTTATACGTTAAGCGACTTTGGATTATTTTAGAAAGTAAGAATCGAAACTCTACTACGCGATTAAAACTTTTATTAAAACTGGTCGACTACTTTTGACGACAGTCTTACTTAGGTTCGTTAACTGCGGGAAACTATTTCTAGTAAAATGAAACATATCAGTCAGGAGTTGTTCAAAAATCATATTTGGATCTGTGTGCATAGTAAAAACTGCACTCCCGGAAAAAGTAAGTTGGAAATTTTTCGTACATGTGATGTACAAAGACTTGGCTAATAAATATTGAATTGAAAAGAGATCAGAAAATTTAAATGAATCTAGTGGGTTTAGAAGAATTCAGAGAATTCACAGAATTTAGAGGATTCAAAAGAATTCTATATTAATATATATTATATTAATTTCACCTCCATCGACTACCGCGTGCTACTGGCAGCCACAAAGTTTGAAAAGAGCGCGCCATATCAGCAGGAACATTCGAAATGGCTCTGGACGTCTGGTATTCTCTAATTACGATATCCACCGCTAGAGCGAACTATTTTCTTGAGTCTGCCCAGTCAATTGTAAGTCAATTATGTAGGTAATTCTTCAAATTTAAATGATTTTCTAATTGAAGAGTAGTAGTTATCTTATCCCATTGATAAAAAGTGTGACGTTGGAAGTAAAGCAACTGGTCAGCGGACCATTAATGAACATTAATATAAGTAAGAGTGACATCGATCATGCGATTCCTTGATTTATGATTAGAAAAATAGATAAAAACAGGGATGCGGCTACTGGCCGCAGCGGTAGCCGGTTCAGTATAGACAAAGCGGTAGTGAATGAAGGTTAAGGAATTCAGAAGAATACAGAGAATTTAGAAAAATTTAAATAATATAGAAGAACTTAGAAAATTCAATGAACTCATATTGTTTAAAAGAACTCACAGAATCCAAATTAAGTTATCGTTTTAAAAACAGTTCACTGAATTTAATTAATTATTATTTATTATTGTATTTATATCTATAATTTAATAGTATATCGTGCGAAATTGTCAATTCACACTTGTTGCTGATACTATTTTATTTTATGAGTGCGCATGCTTAACGTTAAAAGGCGTGAAATAATGATTACTGGCGTGCGCTAATGGAAAACATGGGTAATATGACACTTATCGAACGCTCAACAAGCACTGACTGAAGCATGTGCTGAGTTTTCAGCTTATGATATAAGCATGTGTGACGTTTTCACCTTATGATATTATGGCAGTAGGAAAACATTATGAAGATCCTGCGATATTTTATATAATAATCGTAGTACCAAAAGTTTAAAGATTCTTGGGATTAAGGGTGCGGAGGAGACTGTGTAAAATAACGACGTTGCACAATTTAGTCAGAAAACGATTTTATTAAGAAGGCACGGAAACTGTGTACACGAGGCACACACTACAAAACTCCGAACTGGAATTTCGCACCGCAGCGCCACGCGCTGCGCTCTCTCTAGTACATAGACTATACTAAACATAGAGGAGTGTCAAAACTCGCACATATCCAACACTCCCTCCCGAGTATCAGACGTCAAATAACAATTCGTCTCTCTTATCAAGTACGAGTTGGAATTTAAATAAATATTCAAATAAACAAAGCTACTCGAAATCTATAAAATACTATGAATTAAAATCAAAATTAGTCTAAACTCATCACTAAAATCAAAATCTTATTTTAATATTTGGTAATCAAAAGCAAAAATCTCGTCTCTAGAACTTAAATATCAATATCTGTTTTAATGTCTCGTCACTAAGTGGCTAATCTCTTTTCCCTCGTCTCAGAATGTACTTGCGTTGGATTAATCTGATGTCTGCTCAAGACATTTACTGCATATGTAATGTCTGGTCTTGATGCATTTGCGAAATACAAAAGATTTCCTATCATTTCTCTATATGGTACATTTTCCGGTGTTTTAGTTATATTCAAAGTCAACTCGCCACAATCCTCTTCTGTAAGTTTTCTCTTTTTATTTCTTACTTGATTTGTGACCATCGGTGTTTTCTGTGGGTGCATGTCTTGAAAGCCAAATTTCTTCAACATATTATTTACATATTCAGATTGATTCAATTTAATGATTTATTTCTCTTTATCTCTCTTGATATTTATACCTAAATATTTTTTCGGTTCCCCTAGGTCAGTCATTTCAAACTCTTCGTGTAATTTTTGTTTGGCCTTTTACAATTTCTCTTCACTAATACTTGCTTCCAGTATGTCATCTACATAAACAAGTACAAGCAGAAACAGTTTTCCTTCTCTGCATGTAGATAAGCATGGTTCCATGTGACTCAATTTCAGTCCAATGTCTTTAACCGTTTCTGTGAATTTTTCATTCCATCACTTTGGACTGATTTTTAAGCCGTACAAAGCTCTCTTCTATTTACCTACATAGTTTGTTTTCTCTCCTCTATCACATCTCATCCCTTCGGGTATTTCCATATAGTCCCGTTTACAAATTCTGTCTTCACATCAAGTTGACAAGCATGTATTTTGTACTTGTTTATAATTGCCAGAACAGATCTAACAAGTGACAAACGAAAAACTGGAGCATAAGTTTCTGTCAAATTATATTTATTTTTATCCTTGAATCCTGTCGTCACTAATCTCGTCTTGAAGATTTGGTTTCCATTTGGTTCAATTTTCTTCTTAAACACCCATTTTAAATCAATTATAAATGGATTCTTTCCATCAATAGATTTTTCTGGTTTAGGTAAAATATCCCATACTTCATTTTTCTTCATAGCATTTCGTTCTAGTTCAATCGCATCTTTCCATTTTTCTCTTTCTACTATAGTCATAGCTTCTCTCTAAGTGATTGGATCTTTATTTATTTTGGCCAACAGTGCATACAGAGGAAAGTCCAACTGATAGATTTTCTCATCTCCAATTTCATATAAATCTAATTCGCAGCTCGTCAAGTATACTTCACAACTCTTCTTTAAATTCGAACAGTTAGCAAAGCTAACATTAATAATCGGTTCGCTTGGTACTTCTGGAGTTTCTACATCTTTTCCTTCGTCTTCCTCTTTTTCTATTCTTCTTTTCTCCCTCCGTTTCCAACAACTTCTCCTCACTCTTCTCAATTTCTTTATCAAATTGTACGAACCATTTTGCTTTATTTATTTCCAATCTTTCTATGTATCTTTGTATATGCTAATCTTACAAACCTTTCTACCTTTTCAAAATAAATCCTGTATGTAGGTGTAAATACTTTTAAAGGTGGTAACATACCGTTTGACTTATGCAGCTTCGATTATAAGAATATGTCGCTGCACCGAGAGCTAAGTCCCACATGTTTTCTGGCAACTTGGCGTCGAACATATACGATCGAACTTTCTTCTGGATTGTTTGGTTAAATCTCTCTGCAACTCCGTTGTGTTGAGGTGTGTCTGGAAACGCTAATTGATACTCAGCTCATAATTTATTCATTACTTCTCTCGCATATCCAACCACAAATTTGAGCACTTCTCACATACAATTCAAAGCAATGGCCAGTCTCATTTTTGGTTTTCATTAGTAATGTTAAAGCTACTCTGGAAAAATCGTCAATAAAAACAGATATATATTTACAATTTTTGGGGTATGATTGTGGTCTTATAATTCCCACGGTGTCAGCATGAACAATTTCTAAAAGTTGCGTCGCTCTTTGTCTAGTCATTCTAAAGGGTAATCTATTGAACATTGCTATCATTCAAATCTCGCAATCTAAAATTTTCTCATCAAATACTGCGTCTCAAAGTTCTTTTATGTCAGGAAAATGTTTTTGTATGGCCTTCAAATATTGCAATGAAGCATGCCCTAATCGTACATGCCACAGCATGGCTTTGTTTTCTACAGATAGAGTCTCTTTTCGTTGCACATTAAGATAATTTTCTATCTCTACAGTTTAAGAATCTTCATTGTCAACTAAACCTTCTATTTTCCTATCGCAAATTCTTGTTTCAAATCTCGAAAAATTCTCTACATTATCTTTCTTTGCATTCATATTTTGACCCGTCGCTTCTTAGATTTCTGACTCATTTGTATCTATTAATTCGTTAATTTGATTTAATTCCTTTTGTTGTTTTAACCGATTAGCAACGCTTCTCGTCATATGAAAAGGTTTTTCTGAATTTTTTAATACATATGCAACAACTTGTTTAGAATCAGAATTTAAAATATTTACATTTTTACAATTCTCGTCTCTATTTATTTCCAATTCTATGATCCAATAAGGTTTCTTATAAATACCTGACATAAATGTTTTATTTGAAGTGGGGTCATAAATATCAATAATGTCATTATCTAAATAAATACTAAGTCCCTGGTCTGCGAATTTGCGAAGGGACAGGAGATATTCGGACAATGATTTAGAATAAATTACATCATCAAATTTTATTTTCTCACCTCCGTTTTATATTGATTCGATTTTTCCTACTCCCTTCGCTAATGTTTTGTTATTTTCATTGTTTAAATATGTTTCTACATTGAAAGTCGTAGCAGAGGTCATTTCTCTGGCTGAAAAACAGTTACCTTGTTTTTCTTCTGGCTTCTTTTTCTCATTGTGGTTCTGGTATCCGCCACGTCCTCGTCCACCTCTTCTACCTCCATTTTCTCCTCGGTAGCCTCCTCTATAGCCACCACCGCCTCTGTTTTTCTCAGAGTTCGAATACTTTCCCCTTTTATTTTCTCGGTCATTCTCATCGCTATATTGAACTTTGCGCTTTTGGCCTCTAAAGTTATTTTGACCTCTACCACCACGATAGTTATTGTAATAGTTATTACTTCTACTGTACCTTGAATTATTGCCTCGTGCCTGGTGTTGTTCTCGTCTCAGATCCTCAGCATTGCAATTATAGCTTCTGTGGTTTTAAATCTTCATACGACATTTTATTTCCAATCGTTTTCTTGCTCATAAAATTTTCTGTTCTTATCTCCGTAAACTCGTCACTATAGCATTATAAAACGCGTCTCTCTCTTCCTCAGTCAACGGTTGGACCTAAGCAATATTATCATGTTTTCTAATTAATTCCTCGAAATGATCCCAGAATCCCAAAGCCGCGTCTTTACTAGGATTGTACGAAATAGCATACAATTGCCTTTTGATAGTTGGCTCAGTTGTGTTTGTTTCACAGCCTTTAATTTCTTTTATCTTTTTGAGCATTTCTTTTGGGTCTTTTATGCTTATTATTTTACCATGATAGCTTTGCTAAAAACGAATTATTAATATATCTCGAACTTGGAAAGTATCTTTCTCTCTCGTCTGATAATTATTATTATGGCTAGTTGTAGCCTTATCGTCAATGATATATAACACATCCCTGGATCTCAGCTTTGAGGTAAAATAATTCATGAAGTGTTCATATTTCAATTGGCTAGTCAATTTATAATCTCTTCGCGTACTAGAATCTCTATTAGAAACTTCAACTTTAATCATGCTAGAATCATTCACGTTTATATTTTTATTTTTTTCGATCAAACTGCTACGACCCAATTTAGTTAACTCTTCTTTAACAATTTCTCCAACCTCAGTATCCTTTTGAGAACTACTAGCTACGTTACCGAATGTGGGTTCATTTTCATAATCCACGTTCCAAACTCATCTCTAAAATAATCATAATTTTCATCATAATGATCATTTACCTGATTGTTTCCAAAGAAGTCATCGAGTTTTTTCTCAATTCTGTAATAAGGTTCAGAGTTTATATACACTTGTTCTTTCAATTTTTAAATCTTGTGATCAGCTCTTATGTCACCATTTGTCTTGGTCTGTCTTATATCTTCCTTTAGTTGTGTTAACTTATCATCATAGGATGATATTTGATCAATTATGGATCTCGTCTCTCACTCTCATCTCTGCTTCTTTTTTTATTTGTTTTTGCAAGGCTAGTTTTGATAAGGTGATTGGTAATAGATCAACTTTTTCTATGTTTATGTGACAATTTATATTACTTGTAATTTCTGGCTTACCCGTCTCATTATCCAGCGCCGTGCCATCTCCACTCTTCACATCTCTCTCTCTATCGTCACATTTTTCTCATTCCTCTCATCTGTACTATTTTCCAACTCATCCCGAGTCTTTATCTCCATTTGATCGATTTGCTCATCTCGTTTCACATTTGCATTACTTTTCAAATCATTTCTCAGTACGAAAGTCAGTGTTATTCCCTGACTTTCTTCCTTTTGAATGGCTTGGATCAACACATTAAGCTCATTTTCAGTGAATGAACCAATATCTATATAACAAGAAACGATTGATTATATATGAATACCTTGCTAATGTGTTTTCCCATTTTACATCCGGGACAACAAGTTTGCAAAATAAGAAACCGAGTACACGTTTAATGTCTGAACAACAAGCGCATCAAACATCGACTCTTGTCATGACACGCAGAAGTGAACAAAAACTGTATCCATGTAATGGCAATTCTGATGTGTTCCGCGCTGCACAGCTTATTTAATATAAACGGAACACTGTGCATGTGTATGCATACATGCATATGTATTCACGCGTGTCATTACGTACACACAGATACGTAGCTATATCCATATACACATATGAGTATACATTTTTATGTATACATATATACTAATTTTCATACACACGCACATTTCTTATCAATTGTTTATTTTCTCTATTAAATTATATTAATTTTATTCAATTATATACGCGCGTATTTTCTTATAAGTGCGAAAGCAATAATAATCCAATATATTTTTATTTTTAATTCAAAGTTCGTATAAAAATATATTAAAACACTACTCTTTAATACATGCGGGGTGATAACAGGCGATGAGGAATTTCGGTTTATTTACATTGACAGAGACGTCTCGCTTGTGCGGTAGCTTATTCGTTCGGGCGCGATATACAACGGCTTCGTGCGTTCTTAAAGAGTATCGCTCTATCTCTTTTGCACTGCACGAGCGTAATCAACAGCGACCGCGCGCACTTAAGGTAGCGTTGTCTGTCTCTCTCTCACTCTGTTTCTGAGCACGAGCCTGACCAGCGACAACGAACATGCGCGCGCCACCCCTCGTCTCTTTCGCCTTGCTCTGCCATGGCTGCGACAGGTGTTAGATGTACACGTGCTCGTTTGGTTATTTTCTCTCGTCGCGTTGTCTCGTCGATTCTCCTCGTCGCCCTTGCACATCTAGATTCGTTCTACCAAACAGAACTGCACTTTTTTTCTTTTTTTCCCTTCTTTTTGACACTTCTCAGTCCCTCGTCACACACCTTAACGTTTCTGCGAATTCGTTTTCTCACGTCGCGACTCGCGCAGCAACCTCTGCACTCTCGGCAGATTTTTCTTTTTCGGCGGAGTGGAAGAGTGCATGGGTTCATAACCTCTTGGGATTAAGGGTGCGGAGGAGGCTATGTAAAATAGCTATTCAGCACCATTTAGTCAGAAAACCATTTCATTAAGAAGGCACGCAAACTGTACACGAGGCACACACTACAAAAGTCCGAACTGGAATTTCGCACCGCAGCGCCACGCTCTGCACTCTCTCTCTACTACATAGTCTATACTGAACAGAGAGGAGTGTGAATACTCGCACATATACAACAAATATATCGTAGTAACAAAATCTTGAATATAGAAGGCGCTGCACGCAGATGATTGTAAGCGTAGGGCCCCGAAACTTCAGTCTTTGTCCAACGTCTTTTGAGTTGACACGTTTCCTAATAAATAACAGTATACTACGTATCCGCCGAATTATTTCTTAATATCCTGACCCCTTCATAATAATGATAATAGTACCAAAAATTTTACCGAAAATGAGAGTACCTGCACGTGCTTGTAGTATGATATCCCTGCTGGGAATTATAGGACTGAAAAAGAGAGAAATTAGAGGATGGGAAAAGACGGAACTATTCTACTAATTTATTGTTATTTCATCAGATATTGGTGTTTTATGTTAGTGCATGTATATTAGTTCATTATTTTTAATTTACCGGCGACCACCCAGAGCTAGTCCCCTCGAAATGGGACTTCCATCTACACAAGGAGATCGTCCACTCATTTTCGGATGTTTTCAAAATGAACTAGTGTCCCCCAAGGTTAGGCTTGACATGGCTAGATATGGAGCCCTTTTAATTATTGGATGGTAACTATCCTCTTCTGAGGCAACCTACAGTTAAAGGTTGGTGCCGAACCACCAAAGCCCTGGTGGAAGTCCGCAGAAAAATTTCCATTGTTGCCGGCTCTCATTAAACACATGATTAGCTAATCATGATTATTTTTTAATCGAGGCTTCGATCTTTCACCATACCTTAGAAGATGGTTAAACGCAAGGTACTGATTTAATTAGACAAATCGAGGATTAACATCTCAATCAGAGTTGGTAAAACCGGCCCTAAGAATTACATTATTCTTTAATCTTTTTTTTAACTTTTTAATGGATTACCCAGTTTTGATTGAAAAATATTGAAATTCGCAATAAATGTGCCAAGGGGTAGAAAGAAGCAAGAGTGCACGGTCACGAAAGGACGCGAACGAAATAGAAACTTATTGATGTTGGGGGTAGAAAAAGATAGCCTTTTAGGGATGCAAAGTGACCTATTGAAAGATAAAAGAAGATATGGAATGGTTCTGTCTTTTCCTATCACCCCATTTCTATCTTCTTCAATATTTCTACTTCCAGCCCGTCATTATCTTCAGGCTGACGTGGATATATAAAACCTAAATTGTTTATTATTAAATCTATACACATTTAGTTTGAACAAAAGAGCGTAGCTACAAAGATTGTCCAACCAAATAAAAAACTTAAACTTGATCCAGGCAAATTTTAAGTTCTACTATTTTTTATAGTGCTTATATCATAATTAACATTCGAATAGATGTTAGAGTCGCACCTGTATGCGAACTGGCGTATGGGTCTCGCGATAAATATGTATCGTTGTCTCACCTATACCATATAGGTCGAGACACTATATACCGGTACAGCCCGGGTGAAAATAATTAAGGCAAAATTCGACCAGAAATCTGCCCGAAATCCGAGAGGATTCGCGTCAATTTCAGGCGGATTTCTCGTGGATTCCAGGCGTATTTCGCGTGGCGTTTTGGACGTTTTTTCGCGCGGATTTCATGCGAAATTCGTGCCGATATCCGCCCGAAAATTCAGCTCAATTTTCAGTGTTATTTCTCTCAATTTTCAGACGAAACTCTGTCCGAAAATTGTATTAAACTTTAAGAATTTTTTTTATGTCAAATTTCAAGCGAAATTCCGCGCGAAAATTTCACTCCGCTTGCCGTATTTAAACCTCGAATTCCGCACGAAACTCCGCCAGAAAATTTTATTCGACTTGCAAAATTTTTGTATGACAAAGAGCGAAATTCCGTGTGAAAATTTGTGTCCACTTGCAATATTTCAATCTTGAATTCCGCACGAAACTCCACTTTCACCACTTGTTCGCCTATAAGTAACACTATGGACTGAATAATTTTTAGCAACAAACATGAAAAATCCTGTTGATTGTATTCAAATGAAATTGTTTATTATTAAATCTATACACATTTAGTTTGATCAAAAGAGCGTAGCTACAAAGATTGTCCAACCAAATAGAAAACTTAAACTTGATCAAGGCAAATTTTAAGTTGTACTATTTTTTATAGCGCTTATATCATAATTAACATTCGAATAGATGTTAGAGTCGCACCTGTATGCGAACTGGCGTATGGGTCTCGCGACAAATCTGTATCGTTGTCTCACCTATACCACACAGGTCAAGACACTATATCCCGGTACAGCCCGGGTGAAAATAATTCGGGCGAAATTCGACCAGAAATCTGCCCGAAATCCGAGCGGATTCGCGTGAATTTCAGGCGGATTTTTCGTGGATTCCAGGCGTATTTCTTGTAGCGTTTTGGACGTTTTTTTCGCGCGGATTTCATGCGAAATTCGTGCGGATATCCGCCCGAAAATTCAGCTCAATTTTCAGTGTTATTTCTTTCGATTTTCACACGAAACTCTGTCCGAAAATTGTATTAAACTTTAAGAATTTTTTTATGTCAAATTTCAAGCGAAATTTCACGAGAAAATTTCTCTCCGCTTGCAGTATTTAAACCTCGAATTCCGCACGAAACTTCGCCAGAAAATTTTATTCGACTTGCAAAATTTTTGTATCACAAAGAGCGAAATTCCGTTTGAAAATTTGTGTCCACTTGCAGTATTTCAATCTTGAATTCCGCACGAAATTCCACTCTCACCACTTGTTCGCCTATAAGTAACACTATGAGCTGAATAATTTTTAGCAACAAACATGAAAAATCCTGTTGATTGTATTCAAATGAAATTGTTTATTATTAAATCTATACACATTAAGTTTGAACAAAAGAGCGTAGCTACAAAGATTGTCCAACCAAATAGAAAACTTAAACTTGATAAAGGCAAATTTTAAGTTCTACTATTTTTTATAGCGCTTATATCATAATTAACATTCGAATAGATGCACAATTTGAATCATAAAATAACAAAGCATATTAGAACGGTTACAATGGCTTGGAATCTGGATTAATAATAAGAACACTTAATAATTTAGAAGCGACGATAATATCTTCAGTATAACATTTTAGAATATAGAATGACTAGTACGAGTATCATTTATAAGTGACATGGAATATTTTTTTCCAACATTCCAGCACAAAAGTATTTATTCAAATATTTTCATCTTTTCATCTAATGATAATATGCTATATAAGAAACCTCTCAAGTTTCGACAAGGTGCCAAAATCACAGTACACGTTTGGTTTAAAATTACTTCAACCCAAAAGTGGGAAGAGCAAGTCGAACCTTCTTGATCTTGTATCTGGGATATCATAAAATAGAAACTACTAGATTTTCTCATATAGCAAGGGAGAAATAAGAAAGTCAAGAGAGAAAAATTGTTCCATGGAATGAAAAAACTTTATTTTTATATTTTAGGCATTCAAATGTGCTTTTCACAGTTTTATACGATTTTTACGAATAAAGCAATGTTTGAATTTATGTAACCCCGGACTGAAACGCCCGAATTTTATACTATTGATAGGTTAGGATAGGCAAATAAAGATCGAGATAGGTAAGGATGAAATCAGATAGGTAATGATAGAATGGACTGGCTCGGATATATTATGAAAGAATCGTAAAGGATTGTGTAGAAAAGGAATCAGATAAGTTAGAAAAGGATATGTTCGGATAGTAAAGCAATCCAAAGGGCTGGCAAAGAATAGGTTCGGATAGGAAAGGAATCTGACCTGCTAGTAAAGGATCGAATAGGATAGGCTTGTGTAGGAAATGATCGGATAAATCGCTTTAGCGAGACCTTTGACCAAATTTGACGTTTCGGAAAATTGCTGCAAAAATACCTTTTTACTATATTTTAATCTCACTTCTCCTTTTGAGAAAACTTGATTATTCGGTTTTAAGGGGCAACAATGTGCTTTTCATAGTGTTGTAATATAACAAATAATAAGAAATAAGGTTCTATTTGAATAATCTAAGGCTAGTTTTTTTTTCTTGGGAAATCTTCCTGCTTCTTCCTGTATATGAGTCCAAAAAGTTTTTTGAGTGAAACATAATTATTTTTCATTTTAAGAATCTCCAACCATACCATTATTACCTTATCAGTGAATGATACAAAGATTCTTATAAAATCTATAATAATTATACATTTCGCTCGAAACCTTTTTTTAACTGTAGACATATATAAACAATGAAATTTTTGATGAGTACTATCCTACGGTTACTCACATTTATCTTTTCTATCTTAGAAAACTGAAAACATAATGTTTAGGGCGTCGCAGCCCGGGATCGAAACCTTTATAATTTCGCTCGGGTGTCCGTCCAACATTTTTCCTGTCGATAGGATAGGATAGAGAAAGAGAAGTTAGGAAAAGCTTGGATAGGTACCGATAGGGTCGAAAATGAAGGGATCGGATAGGACAGATGTAATTTTGTACAATGCCTTTCTTCTGACTGTGAATACTTATTACCTCTTAAAATCAAAAAAGCAAGTTTTCAATAAAACAAAGTGGGATTAGAAAATAGTAAGGGGCTATTTCTCTATCCATTTTCCCAAGAAACAATTTTGCTTTGTTGACTCTCTTTCCTTATCTCAATTCGTTATCGGAAGAAAGTTCTAAGACATACCAGACAACAAATTAAAAAAAATAACACATTCTTAGTGTTCGCACTCTTGGGCTGAAGTAATTTCAACCGAACATATTATATTAGAGAATCAAATCTAGTGCAAATTTGGTACTGGACAAATATACCTAACGCCGCGGATTAAAAAAAAAGACGCAAATTGGTTTCACGTCATTCGTATCTATTCCTCTTAAAGCCGCATTTGCAGGTTTTTCTTTCCGCAATTGACAAATTTTTCGGAAGGACATTTTCAGTCCAAAGTACTTTACAAACGTTGTATTTTTTTGTGAAACCTCATCCACAATGAACTGCACGAGTTGAACGAACTCGCCATTGTTCAATTGAGCTGCCGGATCGAATAAGGGCACATCAAATTATTTCGCCGGGAGTAGGAAGACCCCAAGAGGCTTTCAAAAATATATTCGAATTTTAATTTTTAAAGACTATATCTAGGTGTAGAATTTCATTGCGCATCTTTTTTTCCTGAGGAAAAAAGTTGTAGCATTTTTAGTTTTCCAAATAGAGCCAAAAAACTGACTTTTTTGGAAAAATCCATTTTGATTGGTTTTCCACTTCAACTCGTGCTCAGTCAGTCAGTTTTTAGAATTTTTCAATAAAATTTTAAGGGAATATCGTTCGAAATGTTCTTCGACCGGCAGAGTAAAAGGAGTTCAAAAATTGATTATAGAAAAATCATTGTTAATATCTATCTGATGCGCGGCGCACATCGGACTTCTCTTGCTTCAAGCGTTTCGTTGATTAAGCGAATTTTGAGCAACAAAAAGCTTCCAGTGAGAAAGTTGTTAAAAACAGTACAAAGAAGTTTTCTGGGAAATTTTAGCCCAATCGACTTAATATTTAAGAAATTATTAATGTCTCAAGTCGCTAGCGGCTAGGCGACTCGCGCGTAGACTGTAGCGAGTCTCAGAT
>JAWWLR010000054.1:2722853-2738028 GCA_035041075.1 Acraspis erinacei
AATAGAGAAGGTTGAACTCTTAAGGACTACCGAAAACTATACTCAACAATCTACAGACTTGTCTCACGGTGTTGTTCAAGAGTGTATCTTCAATCGCATTCCGAACTTTCACGTGATTCAAAACAGCATGTTAGATTTCCAACACGATGTGCCTATTGGAATATGTAGATATGACATTCCAAAAATTTTAAAGCGTTTAATTTCTAAAAAGTACTTTTCATTGCCCGTTTTGAACGCGAGATTAACCTACTTTGACATCGGTAATACCTCAGGAATCAATGAACCGCCACAGATAACTGAAAATGATCTGAAAACAGAATACTTGACATTATCGTCATCAGAAATGACTACTCTAGTGCGGTATCTAGGGCTTATCATAGGCGATCTTATCCCTTTGGGCAATGACGTGTGGGAGATTTATCTATTGTTAAGAGAAATTGTTTGCATAATTATGGCACCCGAATTAGATCCAGAAACAACACCTAAAGAACTAGCTACATTAATATCGAGACATCACACTTTGTACTTGAATATTTTCAACGAAAACTTGAAACCAAAGCATCACTTTTTACTCCACTACCCGTCACTTATGTTGAAATTAGGTCCGCTTCTTCAATTCTCTTGTGAACGTTACGAAGGGAAACATAAAGATTCTAAGGATTACAGCAAAGTAACAACCTCGCGTGTCAAGCGTCAATCCAGCATATTCCTTACTCATAAAACATCAGCTTCAACTTTGCTACAGATTTATGTGCAACAAAGGGTTTGAGGGAAGATTGTCTTTTGGGAATCGAATCCAGGCAGACTTAAGAGTAGTAGAAGATTTTGGCTTCAAAAACATCATTCCTATGATTACCGGGGAGAAGTTCTGCACATCTTGGGTCTGTGTGTACGGTACTAAGTATACTAAGAATATGGTGCTCTCGCTAGAAAAAGACAACCATTCTACTCTATTTGGGAAAATTGTTTATATAATAGTAACTCAGTTTAATGAATATTTCTTCGTTTACCGTAAATTGGAAACAAGGGCATTCAGCAATCATCTGCATGCATTTGAAGTTGCTGAAACACTTGAATGGGGTTGTATAGAACAGAAAGCTTTGAGATACTTCATGCCGTACTCAACACATACCATAGCAAATGGTAAATCATACGTACCTTGCTGCAAATAAAAGCTTAACGTGAGCTTGATATAAGTTTTTGTTCTAAATTATAATCTAATTTAAAGTCATCGGAGATAAAAAAATATATATGTAATACGACAGCATAACAGTATAATTTAGTTTTAGGAAAGAAGAAATATTTATGCGCTTTGTCGCTGATATTTTCAAGTGTAATTTTCGTTTAATATATGTATGTATATATAAGTTTGCGATGTGTTTTTATGTTTAATGATCCAAAAATTAGGGAATAATTATAACTAAAGGGCTTTTTGAATCAGTCACAAAAATATGTAAGACTTTTTTGAACAAATAATTTGTAAATTTAATCACAAAAAAAATTTGAAATGCTTATCTATGAAACTTGTTTGAGTTCTTAGCTTTTTCTTTAGGGCGAATTATTCTGAAAATTATCCAAAGTCTTACATATTTACATGATGAAAGGAGTTTGCTCCAAGCAACAAAGATAACATTACCTGAAGTGCTAATCAATTGCAGCGTCTTCTCAAGTATAGCATGATCCACATAATTTAAGTTTTGGTAGAAGTTCTGGATTGTAAATTTTTTCCATTGGAATCACTTTTCACAAATTCCTCCCTTCATAAATATAAGCGCTAATGTTTATTCAAGTATTCTTTTTATATGTACGTCACATTGTAAGACACATTTTCAACATTCGTTCCAATTTTGAAAAATAAAAAAATTACATTATAATCTTTTTGTACATATTTCGGCAAATTGTCCGTTATCCCTTTAGTTTTTTAAGGTATAGGAATCAATATAGTTCTTTCCGAGCGAAAAAAACCGGAAAGTCATTACTTTTTACAAACATCGACTTGTATTCTAAACAAAATTTCCTTGGTGTACCAACATGTTTGTTCAATCATGTGATATATTTATTTTAGGTGATACAACGTATGGTTTCCAGAAACACGTAATAACTTAATTGAATAATGGTAGGGCAGGTTCAAAAAAGTTGAGAATCAAAGTTTGCCTTGTACTGAATAGTATAATTTTGTTTTTCCTGTTAAACTGTTTTCAATTAGGAGTCTATATTGATTCTTGAGGGACCAGAAAACCCTTACAGAATAGTTGTAGAATTGAGATTGAAAATAATTTAACCGGAAAACAATATTATATTATTCAGTACCAGGCATTTCCTGATTTTACACATTCCTCACCCACTTTACAATAGTTCAATCAAGGCATTACGTATTCCAGGTACACATTGTATTACCTTAAAAAAAATATATTACATGTTTAAGGAAAAATTTCAGTACATCGAAGCAACTTCGTTTGAAATACAAGGAAATGTTTATTAGAAGGAATTAATCTAAAATATAATTCAAAAATTAGTTTTTCTGTCGTGAAGTGACATTTGTTTCTCCCGAAGAAATATTTCATTGGGTATAGTAGACCTGTAATTGACCAAAGTTATGCAGTCCTAAACAGATTTAACTGTTTCCTCAAATCAAAGAAATATCGATTTCTCACCGCGATTGGCTTTGAAAATTAATAAATTACAGCTTTGATGCAAAAATTAGTGGATTTATCATCAAGGAATTGAATTCTTCGAACTAGGAAACTTTCATTGAAGTCAAAAACTTTCTTTCTTGTGTCAAAGAAATATTTTTTCGGTTTTATCATAAATTTCATAGAATAAGTCAACATTTTCTTTCCAAAGAATCCCAATTTCTTTGAATCAGCAATGACGTTCTTACACTCTAATGATGTATTAAAGAATCTGCCAAACATTTCTCTGCAATAGCAGATTATTAATACGAACCAAAATCACATCTACCCCCGTCAATAGCAATTTCTTTGGTAACAGGAAATATTCTTAGAGTTCACAAAACGCTTCTCCGAAACAAGCAATTGAATATTTCAATTTAAGAAACTTTTATTCTAATTGATCGACATCACTTTCAGTCCAGAAAATATTTCTCAGAATTGAAGTTAGAGTTCATCATATTACCTGACTGATTTTTAAATCCAAATCTCTAATTTCATTCAGTTTGAAACATCATACATTCACTAGAACAATATTTCACAGGCTGGAGGAATGATTGATTTGCTTCAATAAATTCTTATTTTTAATGAAATCAAACGATTTCTTTGGACGAAAGAAATACATGTTTGGACGTATTCAGTACGATCATTTCTTTGAATTAGAGAAATTTTCCTTGTTTCAAAAACTCTTTTTTTGCAGTGTACACGGGCTGAAGTTGATAAGTGGGACTTTTCTTTCTACACGCTAACTACCTACCTCTATATGGATCTATATGGATCCTCCCAATACATATTCTATACGGAACTGCAAAATTAACTTTAAGTGGTTTCTATATGCATATACAAATAGGATTTTTTTAACATCGTGCAAAGTCCCTACTTCTATATAGATTTATATGTATTCTCGTAACATGTAATCCATATGAAAATACAAACAAGATTTGAAGTGGTTTCTATATGGATTTGTAAGTGCGACTTTTCGACAGGAAGAAAGGAAGAAAGAAAGAAAAAAAGGAAGAAATAAAGAAAGTAAGAAAGGAAGAAAGAAAGGAAGGAAGAAAGAAAGAAATTAAGGAAGAAAGAATTAAATGAAGGAAAAAAGGAAGAAAGAAAGGAAGGAAGCATTCTATTTATAGCCATATAGGGTGGCATTAAATCTGACGGACGGTGTGTTCCCGTTTTTCGCAGTTAGGTGTTCGCTCAGAGTATATACCCTCCCAAAAAAAGGAAAGCTTCAATAATTTTATTTCAGTGATGAAAAAAAAAATGTATGTCATCGTACTCCGTAGTGCAATCAAAGTATTATTTCATGTATGACTGCCAAAGTATATTTTGGGATAAAAAGTGTATTTTTATGCATTATATAATTATTATTTATTTACAATAATTAATTTGCATATTTATACATTCCAAATAAGCGCGCGCTAAGGAGGGACGAGTTTATCGACCTTGGCCGGATATACAAAGCTTTTATAAAGCAGGTATAGCGCCAACGGGGAATACGAAGAAGAGTCGATCGACCGTTGATCGAACTCTTCCGGCCACCGGGTCCCTTTGTTTGCGGCGTCCAATTTAGTTCTCGTTTCGTGCGGTAAACCGGCAGTTAACGGACGAACGTGTTGCGCTACGCGAACCAAAGATATTATCTTTGCGCGAACAAGAGCCGGAATATTGTTTCAAAAGCGTTTCGGATAATGGTGTTCGGATACGCGCAGATTCGCAATAATAAAAAAGAGAAAGTGTTCGTTGCTAATATACCCTACTTGAAATGTCCGACATGAGCGGATGCAAACCGGATAATAAAGCGGATTGAAGGCGTGTCTAATGCGACTCTAAATTTATCTGTTTCTGTCCGGTTTATAGTCGGTAACAATTTAAACACCCGTAAAGTGTCTGTCTTTATCCGGTTTATATGCGCCATTCGAGACCTAAATAGTTAATATTTAAAGTCCCATGTCGGACTGAAACCGTTTTTGTCTGACTCGTATCCGGCAATCGTGACCAAAAGTGTTTGAATGCAAAGTCCCATGGCTGAATGTGTCCGAATGTGTCTGGTATATATCCGCCATCTGGAAAATCTTAAATTATTTAAGGTACGGAATCGCAATCCACCCGTTTTAATCCGGCATGTGTCCGTCAATTAGAACCATAATTTTTTTTTCTAACTCGAAATTCGGGATGTGTCTGAATATATCTGGTATTTATCCGCCATCTAAAATATCTTAAATTATTTAAGGTACAGAATCGCAATCCACCCGTTTTTATCCGGCATGTGTCCGTCAATTAGAACCAGAATTATTTATTTTCTAACTCGAAATTCGGAATGTGTCTGAATATATCTGGTATATATCCGATATCTGAAATATCTTAAATTATTTAAGGTACAGAATCTCAATCCACCCGTTTTTATCCGGCATGTGTCCGTCAATTAGAACCAGAATTATTTTTTTTCTAACTCGAAATTCAGAATATGTCTGAATGTGTCTGGTATATATCCGCCATCTGAAAGATCTTAAATTATTTAAGGTATATAATCGCCATCCACTAGTTTTTATCCGGGATTTGCCCGTCAATTAGAACCATAATATTTTATCTTACTCTGAATGAATTGGATTAATTTCAATATATGGTAATGTGCAGTAATACTAGTTACATATTTAATATTTATTTTCGAAACACTACGCAGTAAAGAAACTAGTTACAAAATCAATATTCAAAATTCTACTGTATTTCAAATGTGTTTGGTAACCTAGAGATATAAGAATTATTATAAACTCGCATGATAACACATTTTTCAATGAGAAACGAAATCCGTACAATGTCTTTTCCTATGCGTCTTTTGACCTTAAAAATATGTTTACATTCAGTATCCTGAATAGGACATGTGAGTGATATAGGGTTATCTTCAGAGGATATTAGAATCACACTTTCTACTTCTAACTGTTCTATTTCAGCATGAGCAATTTCATCACAGAGGAGTATATTCAATACTTGAATGAATTGTCCGCTTTTGAGTGCAAAGACAGTATCATCAGACTTTTGAGCGCGTTCGTACAATACAGAGCTTATAACCATGTTTCTAGCAATACATCGTTGGAATGTGAGAACTTTACTTCCAGTCCGCGAACATTTGTCGTAATTAGGATCGTGGGTTCCCTTCCCTAACAGCACAACATCACCAGAAACGCTACGAGAAAATCTTATTACTTCATTTCTTGCAAAAAGCGATTTACAATAATCTACACAAATGGAGGATTCAGAAAGTTCTTCTACAATATACTGAAACACGCTAGTTTGCATCGTCTTCTTTGCCATTTGTTGGCACACACCCTTTGGGCCGTGGACACACTGCTTTAAATAGTAGATGGCATTTTCGACGGGAAAAGTAGACGTTGCCCATGCTGGACCGCAGTATAATATGCCAGTAGCCACGTGTTTTAAAGTATGAACATTAAAAGTCATGTATTTTTCTCCGTATAACAATTCGAAAACTCCAACAAATTGAAACAAATCTTTCTCAACTTTCTGCAAATCCTTTTGAGTGATACTTGTTTTTAGCAGAGTGTGCATACTATTAACATAAAGAGCCAAGTGTTGTAAGGCATAGTCGTCGAGGATTCCTTTTAAGCAAGGAATTGCGTAAAAAAACATCCACGAACGCCATTCTGATGCTTTCCATTTACATCTTTCAGCAACTAATGGCCTAACAAACCTGTGTATTTCACTGGGAGGTGTCATTTTCATAAGTCGTTCGTTAACTTCAATTTGTTGGTTCTTAGTTAGACGAATGGGACTATTTGGATCGGTCCATAAAGACCATAAAAGCAACACCACTCCAATTAAATCAGCATGCAAGTATTCTCTTACAAAAGACCATATCATGTCAAAGTCATCCAACTTTGATAAAACGGAAAACCCCTTCACACCTTGAACCCCTTTAAACCGCTTTTTATCTACATTTTTCTTAGCTTTCTGAGATGCTTTTTCATCATTTTTCATAGCAGTATTCATGTCTCGTAAATATAGTGAGTGTGATCGTTCACTAGACTCCTTTTCTTCCATCAAAAATCGCACTGAACCTCCTGTATATGTACCAAATATGTAGCACCAAGAGCAACCATAATAAGCGTTAAACTGCATTCTGTTCTGAAGAAGAGGACGAGCAACTGTATCTACACTGCATAACAAGGGTTTCACTAAGAAATGGACACTCTCTCCCGAACTATTTTTCCAAACGAAACCATCATTACTTAAGTTTTTACATTGCTCGACAAAGGAAGTCATGAATAAGTTCATTTCACTAGCTGAAGGTTCTTTCTTGCCTATCCATAATCCAGCTAACATAGGGTGGCGAAATCGCAAATGTGGAGGCAATTCGTTTATGATGACAAAAATTGGCCAAAACGACATTTTTGAGCTGTGGAATAAAGCAGCTCCATCTGTGTTAAAGATAAAAGTTAACAGTATGCCCTTATGTGATATTGTGAATGCTACTAATTTTTTATACAACAATCCGTCGTACACATCGCGAATTACTCCGTCATCAGGCATTCTAGACTTAATATCATTTATATGGTCAAATAAATTTTCTCTTAACACGTCCGTATTTAACAAAGCTGTGATTTGATATTTCAAATCAAGTGATATGAAATAGTTTGGAGAGTTCATGGATAACAAAAATTCCTGACAACATTTCTCACAAAGTCGCTTATGGTTTTTAAATTTTTTCTTTGTTGTGGGTTCTTCTAAAAGCAAACAGCATACTGGGCACCAAAAGTGGTATTTAATGGTCGAATCAGGAGGATCAAATATTTGGGAAAGATAATAATCGCTAATATCCCATTGGTCAAATTCCGGGCCAGCTAATATTTTTGTCATCTGAATTATGGCACGACGAGCTTTATAACTTAGCGAAAATCGTGTCGATATGCCAAGAATCATAAGCATAACCTCCCAAGTCTTGAGTCCTGATTCTTTGAACATAATACTATCGTCGCTTACAAAATAATCTTTCACCTGTTTTACATTGAACATTTCGGATTCGGTTGAACCATGAAAGCCTGGAGGTGACACTGCTTCGCGGACTTCTTCATATAATTCGTCTTCAGATGATTCTGAAGATGATTGTAGGGCTGAGCGGAATGCCTGCTCTCTATCGATAAATACATTAACGTCAACTGTAATCCGTGGTGCATTAGGAATTGGTTTCGTCTTTTCATTTCCGTTCGAAGTGAATGGAAATTGACTTGTCTCAGTTGATCCAATTTCCTTTTCTGTAAAAATTTGCTAATGAGAATAAAGACAAAATTTTAAAATGCTCGTGTATAAAATTATCGGGGTAGACTTGCGTCCAGTTCGGGCTTCGTCAAGACCGTCTAATCAAGACGGTATTTTCGGGGCCTCGTCGGGTGCTGGCTAGACCGTCATGACCGAAAATTCTTCTAAATGTCAAAACCAGACATTTTTTTGCGCATTCCCAAAAATAGTCAGGGTGTTTAAAAATACCAGGAATGAAAAATGAACATTAAAAAAAATGTACTTTTTTCTCATCATCTAGACAGTCTGCAATCCGTCGTGATCGAAAAATTTTCTAAGTGTCGAACTCAAAATATTTTTTGCACATTTCCAAAAATAGCCAGTGTGCTTAAAAATACCAGAAATAAAAAATGAACAATGAAAATCTTCATTATTTCTGCATCCCATACTTAATTCTTAACGTCAACAAACTAAAATAGATTTTCATAAGACCGACTGATTAGCGCTAGATGAGCTCGTCCAGACTAGCACTAGATTAGCTTGTCCAGACTGGCGCTAGATTAGGTTGTCCAGACAAGCATTTGCTAGTGTAAGGATGCTGGTGTATGTATACCTCGCGGGTGTTAAAAAAGTATCTGAATCTTAAACTGCGTTCTTAATCTTTTTAATTTCATTGTGCAACATATTCCAATGTTTTAAGTATTTAAATTAAAATTGCCTTTAAATTCAAATTGCGGTGAGTACGATAACCCTGGAACGGCTCATCTGAAATGAAAAAACAAAAAGATTTCATTAGTATATTCCTGTACGGACTTCGAAAACAAAGGGTTTAGCGAAGTTTTGATTTTTTCTTTGAATAGTGACAATTTTTGGGCCAAAAAACTTAATTTTAGTACCTTGAAAATCGAATTTTTCGGGAAATCATCGCTATTGAAAAAAGTCAAAACTTCGCTAAACCGTTCGTTCAGAAGGTACGTATGAAAATATAATAAAGAAATCTTTCTGGTTTTTTAATTTCAGGTGAGTCATTCCAGAGTTATCATGCTCACCGCAAGTGATGATAAAAAAGGTGTTTTCGGGCAACGGCCATATTTCCTCCAGTTATCAAGATTTTCTCATTAAAAAATGTATACAAGTACGCCGAAACACGTACTAATCGATACTCTATAGTATATTTCAATAAAATTTTGTTAACATTATGATTATTATTATGGCTAAAAAAATCATGAAAATCCCTTCATTTTCCCAGGCATAAGTAGACATAACCCCTTTAAGGGCCTGCAAAAAAAACGCGAATAGAATAATAACAATAATAATAATAATGTAGCATTACTTTTGAATCTCAATCATTTTACAGTTTTAAAAGCAATCTAATTTAAACACTTTCAACTTCAACGATTGCATCTTTCGTGGAAAGAAGAATGTTTTCGATTTCAAATTTAAAACCATTGCATATTAAATTTTCAAATCAAATTGAATTTTGCATAGTGAAAATTTTCAGAAATAGCAGATTCAAGATACTTTACAATATTCTAAATGAAAATAAAAATTTTAATGCCGCTTTCAAGTTCATTTTTCATAATGATAATACATTGGATAAAATGGCGTATCGAAAACAATAAAGTTCTTCTCGCATAAAGTTTTATTTTTAAACAAATTTCTTTTGTCTTTGCATCGTATATATAGTCAAAACGAATTTATATTTGTATAGCAATAATGCATTGAACTATTTTTTATTCGGCCTAAAAGACATTGAAGTTTTGAAAAATCTGAAAAAATGGACTTTTTCGCTATTTCGCGAGGCTTACGCTAGCGCGCGATGAGAGTGTGTCCACATAGCGGGCAAATTTTTTTTTGTAATTATACTTTAGGGGAGTGTTTTTGACTCCCAAAAGAAAGTTTTCATCCCTACTAGAACTAGAAATAAAGAACTTTATTTGTTTTTGATACGCCCTATATATAATGTTCTAATAATATATTTTTTTTATTAATATTGATCGCTTCAGAGAAAAACTAATTTTTCTGTAAAAACTGACGAAGAATAGATTTTGCGACTCGGAGATTTTTTTTATTAACACCCTTAATGTGCTAATAATGATTATAATGCAGATCGAAAACTGCAATTGCTTACGTAAACAAGAGGAAAGTGAAGGACTTTCCAATATGAGTGATTGATTTTGAATTTCAGTATTCGCACTCATATCCCCAGGGGTTTCCGAAGTTTCACCCTCTTCATCTATTCTGTGGCGTGAAGCATCATTTGTAAACTTCAAAATTTCTAAAAAAATACGCATTTCAGTTCTTATTACTGACTAAAAGAAATATAGAGATTTATAATTAACGTTTCATTAACGCCAATTATTACAAAAGTATAAACATAAAATATATAATTTTACCTGCATTTAAAGCAATATTTAGCTCACTATTTCGTCGTCGAACTGTTTGCGGATGTACTACTTTCCGACCTTCAGAAAAATCTAATCTTCTTCTCTTTCCCTCACTTTCAGAACTCATCGCTGAAAATACAATAGGATTATAAATATTTTTACTTTCATATCTAAATTACAGTTGGTCTCATCATTTGATTGATGAAATGAATTTAATTTCTATGACTCAATAGTTTTGCAAGGTAATCGTGTAATAACCATGATATTAATAATAACAAATAATTTCTCTAACTCTGAAATGAAAACGAAAATTTAACATGAAAAATACTTTAAAAAAAAAAGGCACAGGACGAAGTTTTTGTAAAAAAGTTGCATTTTCGACCCGAAAATATAAATTTTCAAAAAAAAAGTTAATTTTTAACCAAACAGTTTCACTTTTAACCAAAAAAGTGGAAATTTCAACCAAAAAGTATAAAAGATAAGTTTTCCACCAATAAAGACGAATTTTCAACTAAAACAGATAAATTTTCAACAAAAAATGTGACCGTCCGCGAAGAAAGGGTCACATTTTCTGGTGAAAAATTAATTTTAAATAAAAAACAAACGAATTTTCAACAAAATAGTTCCAACCAAAGAGATGAACCTTCAAACAAACAAATAATAACTTTGAACAAAGTGGTTCAACTTTTACCCAAGTAGTTTAATTGTTAACTAAAAAAAATAATAATTTTCAGTAAAAAATGGACTAGTTACATTTTCAGGTTAAAAAATTAGTTTAAAAAAAAATGAGTTTTCAACAAAATAGTTAAACTTTCAACTAACGAAATGAATCTTTAACAAAAATGATGAATCTGAAACTGGAATAATTAAATTTTTAATAAAAAAAAATAATTTTCAATCAAAAAGATCAATTTTCGATTAAAATTATGAATCTTCAACAAAGAAAACAGATTTTTTAATAAACTGCTTCAACCTTCACTCAAATAATTGAATTTTCTACCAAAAAGTATGAATTTTCAACAAATAATTTAAAATACTAGACATTTCAAACAAAAAGGATGATATTTAATAAAATTGTTGAATTTGCAATCAAAAAATAAAATTCTTAATAAAAGTATAATCGTCAGGAGGAAGCAACTGAAAAAAAATAAACAAAAATACAAGTCAACTAAATTATACTAAAAAGAATATTATATCAGGGTAGCCCTATAAACTTCATTTTCAAAATTCCATTACTTTACTTTGACCAATTTTTCAATTGCCCTCTGACCATTAATATTCAAATTCCAGAATGCTAATCTTGTAGGATTTTTAACACAGAATCTCTTATAAACGGAATAAAACAATTTCAAATTAAAAAAAAAAATTTTTTAATTTCATTATCCTCTACAGTTATTTAAAATGCCTCTGACCAACAAAATACCCTGCCTTTTTCCTGATTTTCCTAATGTGAAAAATTTTAATGAAATTGTTGTTTAAGTTGAAAAAATAGGGAATAAATGAAAAGCATTGAAATATTTTCGATTGTAGCTTTAAAATTTTTCACCGTGATAATACAAACAATCTATTGTTAAAAAGCTGTATTTTTCTACTTTTAAACGAAACAAAAAATTAGAAATCAAATAAAAAATAATGCACCTACACCAAAAAACGGTTCAGCGCAGTCTTTTTTCTTATTTTTTTCTGTAATGGAGTAAAAATTCTAGAACCTTGAGCAAAATTTAAGGACTTTTCCACGTTTTTCAGGTAAAAAAATTCAAGGATTTTTCCAGGTTTTCAAGGATTTCCAGGACGCTAGACACCCTGAATATAAACATAATAACCTATAAATATTTATATACAAAATATATATACTTACTTCTTTTAGCTGATAAAACGTACGTGTGTCTCACGAGGCAAGATTTTTAAACATTGATATTCTCCTTCGTATATATAAATTCTTATTTATTATTATTTCTTATTATTAATTATTATTCATTCCATTATAGCACTCACATGCCCAACACAAATAAAAAAAAACGTTGCGGATTCCTAGTTTCCCAGGAGCGGCTTATCAGAAAATTGATTGTGTATTTTTCACTTGACATGTCAAATCACATGGTGCCCGATAGTAAAAGAAATATTTGTAAGTACGGTCCTGATGCCATTCGCTATGGCGATCAAAGCACTCTTTAAAACTTTGAAACCCTTTAAGCATTTTAAAAAGCACCTTTAAGCGACGTGCTAAGTGAATTAATAATATATATTAATTCCGATCTCATTTTTTTACGCAAGTATTATATAAAACCACACACGCTTCAGTCGTGAATAATACATACACTTTTCACAATGTTCAGGGACTATTTGTTTGCCCCGCGCAGTGAATATGGCGCATGGTGGTTCGCCGGTCATGAAAAACAAAAGAAACGCGAGTCGCCGGCCGGCATCGGTTAAGTGTTATGAAAAGTTACGGGAAACGTGTGTGAATCAAAATATGAAGAACAAGTTAAAAGTAAGCAGTGAATTCTTTCACTATGTTAAATTTACGGGACCGTGCAAGAATCCCACTAATAAACATCAAAGCACAACAATAGTTAAAACGAGTGCTATTCAGAAGTACGAAAAGTTCAAAGGAAACAAAAATCGGGCCTTCGAGGTACAATGTGGCCAAAGCACGTGTTTGGCTACAATAGGCCTCACTGCAAGTAAGTAAATGGCTTTTGTATAAAGCTTTTGTATAAAGTGATCAGACGCCCTGATTTATCAGGACTTATGTCCTGATTTTTTATCTCTGTCCGAATTTTCTGATTTTTTATGCTCTATGTCCTCTGATTTTTCATGCTCGAAAATGGAAATTCGCCATTTTGATTGCGCGGACCTAAATTTTGTTAAACTATTTTGTAGAAAATTCGTCTTTTTAGCATGAAAATTTCACATTTTGCATGACATTTTTTTCCTTATTGACTGAGAAATCTCTCTTGGTCGAAAATTCGCCTTTTTGCTTTAAAAATTCATTTGTTGTCGTAGAAATTTCATCTTTTTCGGCGAAAAATGCAACTGCTTGGTTGAAAACTATAATCAACTACTTAGTTTAAAGTGGAACTACTTTGCTTAAAATTATTTTTTTTGGCAGTCATTATTATAATTCAAAAATCTTTTTTTTTGTTAGAAATTAATTTTCTTACCTGAAAATATAACTATTTCATTTTTGGTTGAAAATTTCTCTTTTTTAATTGAACATTCGTCTTTCTTGGTAGAAAAAAAAACATTGATCTTCTTTAGTTGAAAATTCAACTATTTGGTAGAAAATTCATCTTTTTGTGGTAAAATATTCATATTTTTAGTAAAAAAAATAATCTTTTTGGTTGAAAATTCATTTCTGTAGTCGAATATTTAAGTATTTTGTTGAAAATTCGTTTTTTATAGTTGAAAATGTATTTTTTTACTTAAAATTTAACAACTCCATGTTTAGTTAAAAATCTATTTTCTTTATTTGAAAATTCGTGTTTTTGATGGAATATTAATCTTTTTTGTAAAAAATTTATCTTTTTGTTTGACAATTTATTTCTTTGATTTATTGTTATTTACATTTATATTTGCCATGTGTGATGTCACATTCTACGTTACCCCCTCCCCCCACACACTACTATACAGGGTGTCCCAGACTCAAGTGTCCGGACTTATATAGCTGTATAAAAATTTTAAAAAATAAATCGAAAATTCCTTTTCCAAAAATCCGCTGAAGTTTTAGTTTTTGAGTTATAAAATATTTAGGTTGGACCAATCAGGAGCGCGGCATAAACAGACGTGCCTGCGTGAGCGAGAGTCCTTGGCAGTGTTGTTGAAGCGAGCGCCGAGGTGGGGTTAGCGACGGGATAACAGCGGTCACTACACTACGTTGGACTCCCGCTTACGCACGAAAGACTTTTTATACGGCGCTCCTGATTGGTCCAGCCTAAATATTTTATAACTCAAAAACTAAAACTTCAACTGATTTTTGGAAAAGGAATTTTCGATTTATTTTTTTAATTTTTATACAGCTATATAAGTCCGGACACTTGAGTCTGGGACACCCTGTATATGTATTGACATTTACAGGAAGTAGGCAAGAACTGGAAAAAATTATCCGAGAGGGACCAAGAATTAAATTTGCATCCGCTGTTCTCATAAAACAGCCATCAGATGAAAGCTCTTCTTGTGAAGGAGAAAATACTGAGAATAAGAAGGTATAAATATGCAAATCACCATTTTTCTCTGAAAAATTGCATCTAATTTCAAAACTGTAAAATATAAATTTTGTATTCAACTAAGTATACTTAACTTTGTGCGATCTAGGTTGTTGCAAGAAACGCAATTGGGGATAAAAAAAAGCAGAGCTTATAAACAATAAGCTTCAGAATATTGAGAACAAACTCAAAAATCAAAACAATATACCCATAATAATTGGAAACGAGTCGTTGAAAGACCGAATGACCATTATTCCCCGTTCTGGATTACACGCTCTGACGGACGAGAGTTTGAATTGCAAGGCTGTTGGAAAAGATTCTAACAATTCCATCGTTTTTCCTTCACCAAAGAAATTCTGCAACTCAAAAAAAGTGGAAACTTTTATTGAAAAGGTCAATGGTTCATTTATAATTTTCAATTCCTCTCGGTTTTCTAGGTACAAGGGTTTAAAGTATATAAAATTCTGTACACACGACAGCTGCTCAAGGTCCGTTCAAAAAGTACCTCACATGGGCGATCGCCAGCGAGCAGCAATTGCCTATACGCACGTGTATCACACGTTATTACATTCTCATCTAGAGAAGGTATTAGATTTGTGCAAAATTTGACCCCCCCCCCCGGTTTTTGTCAAATGTCCACGTTTTGAGACCCCCTGAG
>JAWWLR010000054.1:2828232-2838803 GCA_035041075.1 Acraspis erinacei
TTTTGTTCTCTCCATTCTCAACTCAATTACCCTTATACTTTCCCTATCCGCTCTCTCCTCCTTTTCATTTGTATGCTCTACCACGTTCTCTTCCATATTCTCCAACCTCTCGCAAATACCTTCCTTCTCGCTATCTCCCCTATCACCTACTCCTAATTCCGACCTATCCTCCACCTTCTCATCCTCTTCTGCGCCCTGTCCTACGACGCTCCTAACCTTCTTTTTCCATTTCTCATCTCTGACCCTTAGGTCTCTCCTTATATTTTCTATCTGCATCATAGTCCCCCCACTTCTCAGAATGCCCCTTTATTTTTAGGGAGGGGGTGACCTACGTGTCCTTACCCTTTTGTTAAACGGACTCTCTACCGCACCTTTCTTCGGACTCTCTTGTTCCTCTTCTTCCTCTTCAAGAGATTCCCGTATTCACTTGCGCTAGACGCTCTCTCCCTAGCCTTCGCGCTTTCTTCGTTCCGCTTTTCTCCCCTTCCTAAGTGCCACTTAACACCGGACGACGCACAGTTGCCCGTCGTGGTGAGTGGTAAATTTCCTCACGGTCCAATTAGCTACCAGTACTGCCATCTTGCTGACCATCTCCCGCTCCCCCACGGCAGCTTACCGCTGCAAAATTTTCCTTTATATCACTTTATTCACTTTATTTCACACCAGCAGACTCCCCTTTCTCTCCCCTAACATCCCCTACTACTACAAAAACGACCCTTGACCCCCTTAAATGCCCGACTTCCTGAACACAAACTCCCCAGATTCCTTGCCAACCTAACCTCACTATCCCTATTTAGCCAAATTCCACCCTAAAAATTCTCGGAAAATTAATGTTTAACTTCCCAATTCACAGACATGTTGACGAGGAACGTTTCATAACTTTCCCCAGTAGAACACTGACCGCGGCTGAATAACCTGCGGAACCCTATGAAGACTCGCACGTTGGGGCTTGGAACTTCAAGGCTATAGCATAGAGATTATCCGTAGAAACGGGGCTTTGCACCATGTGTAGGCTGCTCTATCTAGACTGGCTGATGATGAAGATGAGGTCATCGTGGCAAAAATCTTAGAATCAACGGACTTGTGGTATACGAGACGGGTAGATTCCACCCAGGAAAGGCGGAGAATCTTCCTGGAGTGGAAATTCGAGTTCCGTAAATTATATACACATCGCCCCAAGCCTCTAACTGATCCCCTAGTCCCCGTTTTAGACTCTTGGAAGCTACTGATCCCAGAGGAACAAAGGGTCAAATTCACGGAGGAAGCGCACTAGGAGCCCGAAGCGGGACACTTGGGTACTGACAAAAGGTGAAAACTAGAAAAGGCCCGCCCAGCCAGCTTGATGGGTCAGCGCGTGGTCGAGCACCGTGGACAGTAGTCGCGCGGGGCGTCTTAGGTGCATTTTCAGCCAGTAAATCGAGTTCCAGGGCCTTTTCATGTGTAAAAGCACTGGAATAATACACACCACAAATCCGGTATATCATGCACAATCGAATCCCATTGAACGATTTAAGATAGTCCTTAAGACAATGATTTTCTCGGTCGAGAACCATTTTGAGTGGGAGGCCGATTTACACGAGTTTAGTTTCGCGTTTAATACAGCGGCCCATGTATCCCTGAAAGTATCACCCGCCTTCCTAAATTTTAGGAGGAACCTGTTGCCCTATCGATTACTCCGTCGATAGTTAGAAATAAGCTACTCAGCTTCGCGAAACAACCAAGCGAAACATTATAATAAAAACAAGCGCGTTAAGACTTTTCGACGGAAGATCTTGTTTTGAAGCCGAATAGGAGTTTTTCAAAATAACACTTGAAATAATCTTAAACTTCCAGTACCTCAATTTATATGCGATAAAAGGATCAACGAGCAGACCATACATAATATTTATTTTGTACCCTACAGCTTCCGGTACTGAAGCAGACTACCTTGGGGACGGCAAACGGCACGCCATAGTCCGGCCCCTATTTCGCTGATTGGCAATACGTCGACTGGATGAGATGGCTGAAGGTGGGAACTCCGCGACCAGCTCTCGTCAACTTCCCGATTGACGCAACTTCTTTGAAGTGCCACAAAAAGATACATCTACGTGGGTAATTTTCAGAACCGACTCCGGTCATCTAGTGTAACCGATGTGGCCAGAGAGAAGTCACAATGACCACATGCGACAAATGGGAGAAGGTAGATAAATCGGACCGAGTCCTGAAGGGAGAGAAACAATCAGATCCGGGACAACATCTTATTGACCAGCCCTACGTCCCAAGTCGTTTTTCCTACAACCGCAGTGCCGCACAATTCAGTTAAACTCTTAACAGTGCTTTCCTGGAACTTTCAACACGCGACCTTATTACGGGGGTAATGCCGAGGAGGGATTGTGGGATATAGAAAGCCGAGAAAGGGCGAGAACAAACCTGAAAGTATGATACAAGCCCACGAGTTGCTGAAAACTACACTTAAAACCAAAAATGTAAATTTTTCATGAATTTTTATTTTCAGCTACTTGTATTAAAACTTTTGATATTTGGAAGCAATAATTTTTTTTATATTTCTGAATTGTTATGAAACCAGTGGAATTTGTTAACATTATTAAAAATTAATGAACTATCGTTGATAAATATTCCAGAAAGAGAATGGTAATAATTTTTAATTAACAAAGAATTAGAAAAAATTATTTAAACATTTTAGACTTGTTTAAATAATTAAAAATTAATTAATAAAAGTAAGTAGTGCAAAATTGATAGAAAATACATAAAAGGGAGAACAACGACAAGGACGAATAAGATTCAAATCAGAAATTTTTACGTACACTGGCAGGCAACAAAATGTGAGGAATATAAGAGAAGGGATTAAAGATAATTATAGTATACGATTGATGTACAGAAATACGATTGATGACAGAAAATAGTGAGACTTTAAGATAAGTTATAAATAATAGTAAAATTTTTAACAAATAGTATAAATATCCCTAAATAGAAACGGAAGATAATAGTATAATTTGTATAATAGTAATATAAGCTGTACTTACTGCCCCTTTTCGACGAATTTTTGCTTTACGATATTTATTTCTATGCTTGACTCGCGGATTTCGCTGTTCTTTATTGCGATGTGGAGTGAGTCCTTTATTCTTCGATATTTGATATGTTATCATTCTTCTGCTCTCTTGCATAATAACTTCATTGCCACTTATGTTATCTACAAACTTTCCTTCGACTTCTTCAATAGGTTTTTTTTCCCCAATGCGTTTTTCATTTTTATTTTGTTTAAAAAAACCAGCTTTAGATTCTGTCTTTGACTTGAAAATTTTCTGTGGCATAATCAGTTTTTTTCGAATATCAGAGCAATCTAATGTTTTCTTCAGACTATCCAACATTTGAGCTTGGGATGAATCAAGTTGATTTAGCAGCTGCCGGTATTGTGCTAATCTCTTTATTACTGGGTGCTGGTTAACAAATGATCGCTTCGCTTTGAGTGTTAAGTAAAACAATGTATTAAGACAATAATTTACTAATACTTGATACTTTGCTTGTACAAAAATAAATTCTTTATTATTCAAGTAATTTTCTTTCTTCGACAGCTTTAAGTGAGGTCCCAAGGTTGTCTGCACTTCAATCAATTGATCTGCAAAATTGTTTAATTCAAAATGATTATGTTTTGCTTCTAAATATCTTAGACACTATACTAATATGCGTAGAAATCAATTCCATGTAGAAATAATTCAATTAAAATAACAAACTCAATTACCAAGTTCACATCTCAAAACCAATATAGAAATTTATTAAAGAAGGCGCGAAGACTATTTTTGTATCTAAAATATAATACTCTCACAAAGCGCTTTCTCCAGAATGCGCCTTTTTCACCAAGTGCATCCCCTTCCATTACCTCTAAATTCGATCAGTGCCTTCATAGTAGCATTAGATGCGTGTGCGCGACACGATATTCAAACCATCGGGCCAATGCGTCTCAGAAATATTTCACGACAATCCCTAGGCGCATGCGATACCAAGCAAGCGTTCTCTGAGGACGTCGGCCCCGAGCACCGGGCGCTTCGTTAGTATCTCCACGAACATGGGCTATAGGCGATTGCGGCGTGTTCCGACGTCTTCCATTATGACATTTGACTCTCCACGTGGCTTTCTCTTTGGGACTTTTTCATTGAACGCCACACACCTCATAAACACCAAAAGATAGTATCGGAAAATGAAGAACAAAGTTTTTTTAATGGGATTTTTTTCATATAATGTCATTGACGTCGATCCTATAAAAAACCTTTAAATGGTTAAAGGCCATGGACATCATCTGTAAATCGGACTTGAAGGATTCAAGCCCAACGGTAAAGCCATTTTGTATGATTTTTTGTACAATTACTCTAAAGAGCATAAATCCTTTGTAAAAACCGCTTTTTCGGAAAAATGCTATGTTCCATGTAACAGTCAAATGAAAAAATGCACCTCGTTAGCACCATCGTAGTAAGGTGTCCTACTATTCAACGGAGCAGGGAGCAGATAAAGCAGTTGTCGAGTTAGGATATTTCCTCCATTGATTATAAGCCACGCTTGAGTTTTCTTTGGACAAACCTAGCGATAAAAGTAAAAACTACCACCCGTTAGGACTTAAGTCTGCAAGTAATAGAACGTCCACTATGAAACAAATTGATTCATTCAGGGACAAACACGCCATATAAGAAAACTATAGCACCTACCCTACGTAAATGTAAAGAAAAACAATTTCTTATATGCCATTCACCTCCGCATTCATATAAACTTACTTCGAAAGTAGTGCCTTATGCATTAAATGACAATATCACAAGTACTCTGAATAAACAGGCAGATTATACGAACCTGCAAGATAGCAATAATATGTGTCGCCGAATTTCCTCCGAAAAGTTTCAGATTTATTCGCTGACAGATTCCGTCTCTTGAGGAACCTTGAAGGTTCCTCGGGAACCTTCGGAACTTTCCAAGAACATTCCCTGAGCGTGTAAACTGTCCACCGCTTGGGAACGACAGGTAAAAATAGATGTCATTTTTGAGTTTTCAATTCCGCATATACCAAGTTGCAATATGATATTCATATCACAAAATGACATCAATTTTCACCTATCATTTACGGATTACCGGATATTCCTTGATAATAATTACAATTTCGATTACTTATTTTTTTAACGTTCCAGTGGAACGTTTTCCAATCGGCAAACATTTTACACGCTCAGGGAACGTTCTATTCTATTAGGGCGCCAATTTCACGATGTTCGAGGTGTACAAAAAAAACGAAAACTAAGCTCGCTCGAAAAGTTCCAAATTCTTCCAATTGATTGATGAAATTAATAAAATAAAATGATCGATTTTCCGAAGACTTTTCGGCAAACTGTGCACGTGTACAGTTGCACAAATGGCATCAGGGCACGTGCACAGTTCGATACAAATTACTCAAAGTGTAATTTACATTATTTAACTAATGTTATTAATCAACAGGAAAAAGCTTGATATTCTAGAATGAGCTTAGAATTCGCTTTTTTGTACACCTCGAAAGTCTTGAATTTGGCGCTAGAGGGGAAGTTGTGCTGACGATCGCTAGTCTCCGTGCGCGCACATTTCACACAAGCGGCTCACCTACTTACAACAATTTCAAAGCTCTGTAAGTCTCAAAATACGTATCGGACCACCCTCTACAAGGTGTAACGAAGTTTAAACAATAAAAATTGAAAAAAAGTAATAAGAATCTGCTGTGGACTCACCGAAGCCACACCTTGCTACACGAACTGAACTTAACGAGACTTATATTATTAAGGAATATTAATTTACCGTCTAGCCATCATCCAGGTCTATACTAAGGAAAATTGTTAATTGTATTTCCATATAGTGTTGCTATAGCAAGCACAGTAGACCGACAGACGGAGTCAATCCACGACGGAGAAGCTAGTACGGAGGCGCGCATTCGCCTGAGGTAGCTGATAGGACCCGTCCTGTTGAAACCAACCAATTAAGGAAGCCGACGCAGAAATTCTGTAAGGTTAAGGGATGACGGCAATGAAGGCAAAATTTTTGACACTTGGCATCTTGACTCGACGGCATTCGGAGGTACCCGGTATAAATTATAAGGACAACCCATGGATAACCTAGAAGGGAATTAAGGATGGACCACACTAATGAGGAGGAACTGGCCCGCTGGCTGAAAGGTACGTGGCAGTCTTATAAGCTTTTCCGCGAATGTTCCCAGTCGCGAATTCTGCTTCTCACACGGTAGGACTATGATAGACCGCGTGGTGACTTAGTGGGTGTTTAATTAAGGGTTGAAGGTGCGACACGAGACTTCTGCGACACCAAAGAGTTATGGCACGTCCGGCTCAGATTGTGACCTCTGAGAGTTGAGGCGGATGTCCCTAAAAGAACGGTTAAGAGTGCGAAACACCGAGACTTCCGGCGATGTCAAACGAGTAATTTGGCAGGTAAGTGGACTAGCAATTCTTATAGCCAGAGCTTTCGTCCTGGGCCTCCCGTAACCAGGTTAGACATTTGAAAAATTGGAAAACTCGGTTATAAATTTGGCTCCCAACATAGAGGGCTGTCACAGTGTGATAAAGAGACCGGAGTGAGAGAAAAAGTAGAGGGGAGTCTAACGCAATCTGAAAGACTGAGACGGTGGACAGAAACGATGGTATATTTCATTTCATATGCTTTGCTCATGCTTGGGAATTGTCTTTCATTACTGCTTGGCCCTTGCTTGGAATAAGCACAAAATTGCACGGAGGAATTTTCTTTTGTTTAAAAATGTATGACAACCTGTATTTTTTTGCCGCCAATAAAAAATAAGTTTTGTAAATTTATTCATTGACTTTCGGAAACATTCGCGGAAATTAAAAGAATTTGTGGAAATTTCCGAAATTTTTCAACGATGTAAGTATGCATGTAATGGATATAAATAAAGAGAATAAAGAGAATTTACCAATCATTTAGAAAATTTTTCCGGTAATATTAAGAATTTAGGAATGTTTTAGAGAGCGGGTACGACAGGCTTTCGGTAGATCGGAATTTTTATCGGAAAACTATAAAAGATTCTTACGTGCTTGGGAATTTTTCGGAATTTTCAGGTAACTGCCGGCCACCGTAGGGATCAGGGCCTACCGATACGAGACCGGGAATACCAAGCTTTGGTACCGCTGATCCGTAGCATTATGACCTCCTGGGTAAGTGAACCTACGGGTCCGGTGACATATTACCTACCGACAGTGAGCACCCTAACCTGCGCTCCCCTAGCGATCACATCGCAGCCGATTTTTACCACTGCGGTTATTAGGGACACACGCCCGCAAAACGACTGGCACAACCAGAATGAGGGCGCCCCACTCAGAATAAAGCCCCAACATCGCGAAACCGAAAACTAGGGCCGGAACGCAGAAACCGAGGGTGATCGGTACCCAGCGGACAATCCTGATCCCCACACACGAGAGTTCGCTCCGTATGAGCACCAACGAGCACAGGTCATGAGAAGGTGAAGGGCCTAGAACGGATCGGAACACCAATCACACAGGGTATGCGGGGATTGAGCCCCAAAGACCATACCAAAGCGCGAGATTTATTTCGGTCCAAGATACGAGGTATGTCCAAAACGAACGCACAGGGCCAACATGAGCCGTATCGGAAGACACGGCGGCAGAGTAGAGAGCAGAGACACGAGACGCAGAACCGGTACTCCCACGGGTGGGAGGAAAGACCGGAACAAAGGCGCTTTGCGCATCCAGACGCGCATGGGCGAGGACGCCCGCGTGAATTTGAACCGGAAACCACTAAGAGTCACGGGTATGTCCAGGGATGGGGCCGAGCCCCCATGCAACCCCTCGGAAAACCAAAAGACGTGACACGAATCGTAGAAGGGTGAAAGATCAGTTTTAACGTACAAAAGGGCTCAAACGTGGACAACTCCTCGTGGAGGGTTGAAGAAGGCAGAGCCGCCTCTTTCCTCAGATTAAGATGGAGCACATGGGACAAGTGCGAGCGGAAGTTTCAAGCCCGCTTTGGGGACGCCTTCTACCAAGAGAGGTTAGAAGAGCAGATCTTCTCACGCAGACAAAGTCAACATGAACCGGTAGTAGACTACCTGCCCTGAATGTACGGGCTCAACCAGCTCTTAACTAGGCCAATGGATCACGAAATCCAAATGAATCGGGTATACGCGAATCTTAGATCCGATTGTAGGAGGGCCATCAGTCGTTACGAATTTATTGACTACAACACGGTCTGACGGCCCTAGTAGCAGAATGCGAACGCGTAGTATGCACGTTAGGCGAGGATCTGGATCCATGGTCCTCAGAAAAGTTCCTTATCCCTGAATACGCGAACAAAGGGAAGGGGCCTCCGGCTAAAAAGAAACAGTTCTATGGCGGCTATCGTCCCGACTTCAGTTGATAGTGAAATCACACAGAGCTCGTCGGAGTTCGCCAAACTTATTAAAACGCTCATCGCAGCCATTAGTAGCGAAAAGCGTGGAACAGCCGAAAGTACGGGTAGAGAAGAGCCCACGGACAAGCCTAGATCCGGGGAGTCCACTGGAAGAAAGATAGGGGCTCTCGAACCGAAGGAATTCGGCAAAATCGTCTGAGGGGAAGTCGGCTCAATTTCGAAATTTCATCCACCTCCAGAAAACAGGGCGATCACTCTCAGGTTGAATGTTGAAACTGTCGACAGAAGGGTCACTTCCAAATCGGATGTCCGAAAAACCAGAGGCGCAATTGAGGCGCCGGATCATATAAGGGCACATAAGATTTTCTCGTGCGAAATCGTAGTCCCCTGGAGGCTTTCGAAAACATTTCCAAATTTTAATTTTTAATTGTTAAAACTAGATATTAAATTTGTACTCTCTCTCTCTCTCTCTCTCTCACTCGTATGATCCCACCTCTGCGTTCTGTCTCATTTAGGTTATTCCGGTGATGCCAAACGAGTAATTTGGCAGGTAAGTGGACTAGCCATTTTTATAGCCAGAGTTTTCGTCCTGGGTCTCCCCTGGCCAGGTTAGACATTTGAAAAATTGGAAAACTCGGTTATAAAGGATAAAGATAACTCGCGGTACACCCTGTATTTAAATATAAAATTTAATTGCCCTCTTATTTTCCTTATGAAAAAACGTATAGCACGTGTATTTGTTGATATAAATAGAAACAGCGGGTTTTCCCTAAACCAAAATTTGGTTTATTTTTTTATTTCAACTCGCGCTCAGTCACTCACTTTTTGGAATGTCGCAATAACATTTCCAAGGATTACGTTGCGCACTGCTCTTAGAGTAGCGGTACAGGTACAATGTTCAAATATTCGTATCAAAAAAATATAATCATTGCTTTTTATCTCGTTGGAAAAATTTTATGTTTATAATTGCCAGTGTTTGGGAAGTCGAACGATTTTTAAGCAAGCTTAAAGTTCTAAGATTATTTTTATTCGAGTGCTGTCAGTTATTGCGCGCAGGAAAGAGCACCTACGCTCAGGCAATCAGGTACCACCGACTGCTCGTTTAAAGCACGCAATATAAATGAAATTAGTAATGCAAAATTATGTTTTCTTATTAAAATATTCGATTTTGGGTTTTAGGCTTAACAAAGAATGATAACAGAAATTCTTCAAAAACACTTTAAAATAAGCGAAAAATTATTCGCTGACAAATTCTGCCTCTCGAACTCTTCAAACTACCAGATATCATATTAATTCAGGTTATGGATCTACATTTACAGTCTCAATTAGGGGTGCAGTGGACTGATACATCTTTTTGAAGTTCCAGATCTTTATAAACATGCATTGTTCACAAAATATACGTACTTGCACAACTACTGTTTCCGCAAAGAAATTACTACTTGTACTTCATATGTATTTGAAGGTGCAATTTTGTGGAAGACTTCCTGACTTCTTTTTTAAATATATAGCAAATTTAAAATCGAGTTTTTAACACAATGCATGCATTTTGTACCAAATATTTAAATTTTTATCTTATAAAAGAAAAACTTACAAACCAACAATGGAATAGCTACATATTCAGATGAAAAAATTAATTTTCAACAGGAAAAAAGAGATTCCAACAAAATAGGTCAGTTTTCCCTTAAATACTTTAATTTTGAACCAAAAACTTTAATTTGCTAACCAAGCGTTCAATTTTAAAAAAAAAACATGCATTTTTGGCCAAAAAGGATGAATTAAAAAATACATGAATTTTCTAGCAAACATTTGAATATTCAACCTGTAAATAAAAAATTTTTAACTAAAAATGGGATAGCTACATTTTGAGATAAGAAACTTAATTTCAAACCAAATAATTTGCATTTTCTATCTGAATACTTGAATTTTTAACAAAAAATATGAATTTTCTACAAAAAAGTTCATTTATGAACAAATATTACAATTTTCAACTCAAATCATGATTCTTTAAAAAAAAACATATTTTTTACAAATTACGAGACTTTTACTTCAAAAATAAATGTCAGTATATTATCCACCCCCAACCTCCCCTAGGGGCTAAAAGACCTTGTAGTTGGTGGGCAGGCTTAAGCGTGAAGGTCATAGGGGTCAAACGGACCTCGGCCTTCATGCGTCTGGAT
>JAWWLR010000054.1:2976172-2988192 GCA_035041075.1 Acraspis erinacei
TACAAAATGAAGATATTTCATTTTTAAGTTTCATTTTTGATTCCTCTAGAATCAAACCGAAGGACCTCTGACAAAGCCACCGTACGCGTCCTCGTGTTTTGCATAGAGGGTGCCTGTACCAAGGGTTTCTGCTGAACATAGAAACAAAAAATGAATAGACAGTCGTGGACAATTGTCCAGAAGCTTAATAACACGTGGGTGATGTTTAAACAGCTTTATCCTTGTATGCGGGGCTCTAGAAGGATTGAAACCGCTTTCCCTAGCTTCTCGTGGGAACTACAATGATAACACCAAACGTTATCTTCGTCAGTGCGGTTCAAAGCAATAGAAAGCGCAGGGCTCCCGGCAATGGGTCGGCGAACAATTTCGACCACTCTAGAGCTGGAAGAACCAATAAAGATGGAGTCGATGCAATAGATCGACGGAATTTCGGAGCTTTTAAGGAGACTTACCGACAGAATCACAACATGGTAGAGTGTTAGGATACGAGTTTATCTCCTGATAAACCGCGTACAGGTGTTCGGTAGAACAAGAGTGATACTTCATGACCCGGAGAAACATCAACATCCAAGTTTCTCGCAAGCCTAAAGATCTGGCTAAAATGGATGACGAGCTTCGTGGGTATTTTTCCGAAGAAGCCAACCTCTGGACTTGCAATTGTTGTGTATAATGCAGCGAGAGCTTTAACAGATGCGAACCGTAAAACAGATCAGCGGTTGATCATAATGCTAAAAGGCCAATGCATCAACTCACCACACAGATTAAGAGGTATGAAGAAATATTCAGCTCTTGGACCAGATAGTATCAAGACCTTCTGGTGTAAGAAGTTTCCATCAGCCCAGCAGCATCCGGCCCGTATTTTCACAGCGCAGTACTCCTGCCCAAAATGAGACAATGGGACCTCTGCGTTAAGAAATATTAAAATAACGCCTCTCAAAAAAGGCGTAGCAATATGTCGAGAGAACCTGCTAATCCATAGATAAGTCTTTTGGAAATCTTAACGGTTCATCCGCACATCGTTAGGGGCATAGGGAGATTAATGCCAACTCTAGCGTTACGTCTTTCCCAGGGGTACTTTTGCGACAAACCTGAAAGTCGAAAGCACAAGGTCACGAATGTATTTGACATGGATGCTGCCGAAACAATACATGCCTGAGCGTGCCGCAGATCCGCATTCAGGAGGGACATCTGTATAGGATACTCTCCGAAGCAGATAAAAGGGTCATCCGGTAGACTCGGTCTTCCGAACTGTCGGCGAGGAACAAAGTATCTGCAACGAACTTGCATGCCGTCCCGTTAGTACTGTATTCGTTTGAAGTGGTTCCATCGATGAAGAAAGAGCTCAGATGTCTCGATATCGGGACACGAAAGATTATGCAGATAAACAAATGCATGCATCTTAAGTATCCGGTTCCGTGACTTTACATCTTACGCCATGTAGTTGGTCAAGGAATATTGAATCTTAAATGTCTTCACAATAGGATTATCATGGGTACAGCACATAGAGTGGCAAATAAAAGAGAGCATCTTCTTCAAATGGCCAGGAAGCACGAAGAAGAGCGTAAAGGAGCGTTTCTGAACAAAGCAGCGGAGGTGGCTACTGAAACTCTCGGACTTAACTTCATATCAGGGGTGGAAAATATGCATCAAATCTTTTTTATCTCGAGTATTCACTCCTAAGAGTCCAGATTAAGAAAATACAGGACAACAACTTCCGTGTCCAGCTCCTCGACAAGAGGATCCACGGCATCTTCAAGAGAAATGTGGAGGATCAGTCAATTTCGTGTGAGCTAACTCTTGCTTTATATAAATCACCCGGATTGAAGTCAGGCACGAGAGGTTTGTTTCATTTTCGCACGGCATGACGGTTTTATTTCCACCTTAACATGGCACGGCGTGCCATGCACACTCCGAGCATCTCGGACACATACTATTTTGTTGATTAACTCATGCGGCAACGACCTACATCCATAGACACAATGTGGAACGCCTAGTGCTTTATTAATACATCTGTCACTCTTATAGCATTAACCTAAATATCTCTTCTCTAAACGCTCCTAGGGAATTAGATTCCATTGGCGAAAATTATAAATGCCGAATATACTAAAAATGTATATTTTCATTAATTTATTCTGTTGCAAAGTCGATGCCTGACATATTTCTCCTTGACTTCGCGAAAAGAACCATATTCGTTATTTAATTTCCGGCACCAGCTGGATAAAACATCAGAACTAAGGAAAAGGAAAAGAAAGAGAGATATACAGATCTTTTAAGGGAGTTGTGACGGCTTTACCCGGAATATTCTGCAAACGAATTGTCCTTATCGTCGGCGCTCTTGAAGGTGCCAAGCTTTCACTAGTTAATAGCCTCAAAAGCATAAACTGGTTAAGCCACGCGGACCTGACTAGAAAAACCACCCTCAAGGCGGGGTCGGCAGGGAAGCTGGCAGGAGGAGACACAGGGCTGCACACCAAATGTGACGACCGCCATGAATTCCATACTCCACTTCATCCAGGGAAAGGAATGAAGGAAAGCATGACTCGTCAGCTAGACATGGACGATTTGAAAGTCCATAGGTAAAAGGGCTGGACACTGTTGTGACAGCACAACGAGTATGCGCCACTTCTTAGAGTCAGCACCGACCGGTCACTAGCTAACCGACGACCATGTTCTGCTAACCAAAGGTGGCTATCGAAACCCTCGGTCAGGCGTGGGCAACTCGGCGGAGCATTTCGACTACCAGAGGCGAGTGAAAGCATCACGAGCTGGCTAGAGATGAGAGGGAGGCACGCGTTTGTGACGTTGCTAGGCGTGCAGGCACTAGTGATAGTGGCCATGATAATAGAAACGCACATTGGCGTTTATACAAGCCAATCAACGGAGGCTACATAGAAAATTTACAACGCCCTGTGGAAAGTGGCTGAACAACGACTGAGCAGGGCAAGACAAGTGAGTATAGCCTGGTACTAGAAGGTCGAAACTCGGGTAGTGTTGCAGACCGTCAGAGACCCATTCATGGCCCACCGCGTGTAGGAATGTTCGGCTGAGAATCCGATCAGATTAAATTTGACGCGAACGTCTTCCATGTTCATATAGCAGTATAACTTGTGCAAATTTTAATAAATAAAGTTCTTGAGGCGAGTTTTTCATTTTGGTAAATATTTTCTCCGGACTTCAGATCAAAATTTGTTTTGATTTAACACTAAAATAAATAAGAGACTGGTTGGTGATAGAAGTGTATCACAAATAAATTTAGGCCTGAACTTTTAAGCCAGAATTACTGTTCAATCTTTTTCAGATATTTTCCTGTTTTTGAAATTGCTACCTCTGTACCTGATTTCCAAATTGACATTTGATCAGCCCCGGAAGTGAATTCTAAGTCATTTTGATGGTATAAGTGTATCAGGAAGATATCTCGAAGCAATATAACTTACACGAATTTTGATTAATGAAGTTTTTAGGGAGTTTAAAAAAATATATTTTCTCAGAACGCCATCTCGAAATTGAGTTTTATTTTATGAGATAAAAATTTATTTCTCCCCTTTGAAGTGGTCTGGAATTTGATGGGTTAAATTTATAAAAATAACGGCAATGTATAAGGTTACAGTTTTTAAAGATATTTCAGAATCTCAGCTTTCAAAATGAAGTCACTAATTCCGTAAATTTTGTTTCAGATGTCATCTTTTTAATTGGATGTTGTCCTATATTTATTATCGATATCACTTGTGAAGGGAAAAAACCCTGTATCAATTCTCGACAAGAGCGCTTATCTCGTTCGATGCAATGAACATTATAAATAACAATTAGCATAATCCAAAGATTCAGACCCTCCACTATTTTGTTTAAGTATTCATTCTCAAGAAACTTTCATATTCTTCAGAGATTTCGCTTCATTAGAAATTTTGATTTTTTAATTTTATCTTGTTTTTATGAATTTTGTCGATATTATTTTGAAGCTCTTTACAGTTTTTGCCAAAATAATTTTAAACGACTGATCGATTATATTTTATTTGTATCTGAGAATTCAGTCCAAACAGCCAGTACCACTTTCAGACAGTTTAGAGTAAGAGCAGCAATTCTTGGTACCCCTCACCCCACGAATTGTTGGCGCCCTTCTACCACCATTCTTACGTAAAACGCATGTATTTATTATTTAATACTATGAATTATTCATAGAAATGATATAGAAAGAATTTTTCCCGCAATTCCTACACTGTAGTGACATTATCGAAGCTATAAGTTTGACCTTTTAGAAGACTCCACATTCTGTAAAGCATCTGTGGTTAAATCAGAAGAACGAGGAGGCCATTATACTAACCTGCCTCTTCCTATGAGACTCCTGCCGAAAAAATTTCGAACGATTTCTCTAGCTTCTTCAGTTCGATGCAGTGGAACGCTATCACATTGATAATAAAGTAGCTTCTGAAAATTGTAAACTGGTTTTTTCTATGAATTATTTAAGAGGAAGAGGTGACGTATTCTTGAATAAATATTGCGAGAGACAAGTCTACAAAGCATATTCGCAGGATCCTTTTGCAGTGAAGAAAATAAAATAATTATTTTTGCATTTAAGAATAATTTTAGGGGCTAAAGAAGCCAAAAACTAAACTTTAGAAATTCTACTTTATCGAAATTTTAAACATTTTCCTCGATCAATAATACATATTTTCAGCTTTACAAGTATCATAAAAATTAGAAAAATTTCTGAGTGAATAGAAACACATTTATTCATATTTTATTGTAAACAAATAAAAAATGAAGTATTTAAAAATAGAAAATATTTAGTAGAAACTAACTTTCCATCTGCTCTGAAAAGACTAAAGATTTTTCAATAATAAATATACCTAGCCAAACATTGAGTTTCCTCTGCCATGGTCTCGATTCCTTTCTAACATTTGTTGCACTGTTGTACAAAACGCCAACCTTTGAGGTGGATCACCCGCGATCAGTTTTTCTACAAAATGCTACGCTGAACAGGCTAAACGCTAAACAGGATGCAATGATACTGGCTGATTGGAATTGATTCTCATATACAAATAAAATAAAATCGATCAGTCGGTTTAAATTACTTTTGCAAACATTGAAAAGAACTTCAAAATGATATCGAAAAAATTCATAATTACAGGATAAAATTCAAAAATCTAAATTTCTAATAAAGCGAAATTTCTCAAGAATATGAAAGTTTCTCGAGGGAATTTCAATCAATGCAGTTTATAATGAATTTTTTCTGTCGAAATCCCGCTCGAGAGTTTAAATAAATACAAATATTTGAATTCTTTATAGTTATTTTCTGCGTTGACTACAAAAATAAAATAGAGGAGGGTCTGAAACTTTCGATCATGCTAATTATTATTTCTAATGTTTAATGTGATTACAGAATTCAGATTAAAGATTACAGAAATTTTGAGATGACGTCCAGAGAAAATATTTTCGAAAATAACCAATGGTGGATTGGGTTGAAGTGGATCAAATTTCTAATGATTTGCATTGGTGTAGATTGGTGTGCATTAGAATGAATTCCATTCGAGTGGATTGGATTGAAGTGGACTGGATTTATGATAAATTGAATTGGAGTGGATTCGATTGGTGTGGATTCGAATAGAGTAGATTGGAATGGAGTGAATTGGAGTGAGGTGGGGTAGATTTGAGTGGATTGCATTTCTAGAGAATCGAATTGGAGAAGATTGAAGCTTTGAAGATTGAAGATTGGATTGAATTTGATTGTAATGATTCGGAGTAGATATGAATGGAATGAAGTGATTCATTTTGGCATGAATAGGATTGGTTTGGATTGTAGTTGAATAGGGTGAATTGCATTGAAGTGTATTGGAATGGCATAAATTGGTTTAGAGTAGACGGGAGTGGAATGTAATTATTATTATTATTATTATTATTCTCGGTTAAGACCGTAATGGTATCTGACAGTTGGGTGATCCCGTAGCGTCCCCGTATAACGCTTAAGCTGATATAGCTTATATATATAGCTTATATATGTAGCTTAAACATCCATAGCCCTCTTCATTGGGAGAGGACCGCTGTCACGCTGTTGACTGATATTTCACACTCATTGATGCAGCGACTGTCTCTGAGTATTACATATTTCTCCACAATCGCAGGGCATTGACAAAGGATATGAGTAGACGTCTCATTATCCTCTCCGCACGGACGACAGAGGGGACTCTTTTCAAGCTCTATCTTATGTCTGTGGTACCGGAGGTTTCCGTGCCGTATAAACATTCCTGTTGGGACTTTGACTTCGTTTCTCCCGAGTTTGAGTAATTCTTTCGCTCGGTAAGAGTTTAGCTTTGAGTCCAAGTGTTCTTTAGCCTGCCTGCACCCAGAGACTAAACCTAACTCATTTTGATCTACCTTGGTCATGCGAACTGTTAATATCTTCAGTAACTAACATACTGGAAATGCCTACAACCGGCTCAGGTCCGATATCGCATTGCCCTTGATTCCACTGTGTCCACGCAACCAAATCAGAGTGACTCGGTTGCCTGTCACTAGCTTATTCAGTGCCTCAAAGAACTCCTAAACTAGTAGCAATGTGGTCGCTGTTTCATTCAGAGCCATGATAGCAGCTCTGCTGTCTGAGAAGATACGAATGTTTCTTTTATTAACATACTCCTTCTACTATATACACCGGCTCATGCGTTCTCCTTGTTGCTGAAGCCATCTGTAAATCAGTTGTCTCCATCACTGGGCAGGTGACCCTTACCGTTAACCCATCTCTCATTCGTGGGTAGGTTAATACATTAATTCATATCAAAGCGGTAGAGCCGTGTGCTCATTTTGTACCTGAGCATGCTCAGTGTCAGTCTCCTCGCAATGTCGATTGGTCTACACACTACTGTCGAGATAATGCTATCGTTTACTATATTCAATCTACAGACTGCCTTCACAGAAAAGGCCTTTATGGTGAAATGACGGGGCTCCAAACCTATAAGTGCCCCCACAGCCTTCGTGGCTGTCTCCGGTTTTAAACCTCAGCTTTTCCCTATGGCTTTCCTAAAGAGCAAAAGAGTCGCTACTAGCTTCTTGCACTTGGTTTCCAGGTGCTCGTTACATGAGAGTTTCTTATCCAGGATAACTCCTAGTTATTTGGCTCATCCTTTGATTTCCAATTGTCGTCCTTGCAGTTTAAATGTACTTGTGTTTCCCCACTTATACCTTCTGGTGACCACAACTGCTTCCGTCTTACACGGATTGACTGATAGTCCAGTCTTCTTACACTAAGAATCTACTTTCTTAAGCGCTTGCTGAATTACTCCGAATAGCGCATCCAGATGTTGAATCGCATAGCCTATAATCTGGTGAGCTTGACCCGTGAGCAGATAAAGCAGGCCAACATGTGCGAAGAGCTTCGAGTGTCCCATTCCACCAGTGTGTCTCCCCAGTCTTTCGGACTCTTCGAAGGTCGAGAATTACTTTCAGGGCGGGAAACGCGCACAATGGATTCCAACTCGAACTTTATCTGTGAGTGATCTGAGAGATTAGGTTCATCTGAGACTCTTCACTTCTGGCTGTTATCTGTAAAACTACCGGTACAGAGATTCATATGAATGACTTCCTCCCTGACCGAGTTACGAAACGTTGGGGTGTTCCCCTCATTGAGAATATCTAAATCAATGCTAATTAGGTATTCCACGAGATCTTTACCTGTGGAGTTGACGTCCGTGCTGACTACAAAGTATGGTGGGTGTTAGAATTGCACCACAACAGAGGAGAAAGACCCCTACCTTGCAGTATTCCACCAGTGTACGTACCTCAAGCAGCACGATGAAGTTGACTCCCTTCTCCAGTATGAAGCCCTTGGTTAGCCGCCTTCCGGTCTTTGTAACAAAAATGAGCCCCCTGAACCTCCTAATAGTACCTCATACTAACCAGGGGTCCTGGATTAGCAAGATGCCTGTGCGACTCGCAGCCATGCCCCTCTGCAAAACTGCAGAGGCCCCTTTTCTGTGATGCAAGTTAATTTGGGTAATCGTTAGACCGGGAGCAGTCATTCAGGTCTACTACCGATCTTCCTGTACACCGACGGTCACCTCGTGGCCCTGGCTGGCCTCTTATTGAGGACCACAAGAAGCCTAGTCTGAGACTCAGGAATTTGCAGAACTAGGAGATGTTTGGTTCCTCCTTCCGCTGTGTCTTCTTTATGAGGCCTATCCTGCCTGACGATGCGCCAGGAAGCTGTTTTAAGTGAGGGGCTGAATTCCTCCAACTGACCGAGCACGACTGATGGGTCTTCCAGTTCACCCGGCATGCACGCCGTACCCTTCACTATCTTTTGGAATAACTCAACTCCACCCGCCTTAAGAGATGAGCTCTTCCAAGGCGTTGTCTCGACTTTTTCTTTTGCTATACCTTATCCCAGTTAAGGCATCTTTTTCTTACTTTTCACTCATAAACTCTCTTAAAATTATTTATGAATATTTATGTTTATTTATTCATTGAATGAAAAATTTATCTGTACGTAATTAATACTACCAATCAATATCAAACATAGGCCGTTAGAATCAAAAACTTGTACGTTGAAGTGCATAGTAGTATTATAATTATACGAAATAGTACTAAGAGGTCATCATAATGTTAAAATACTGTTACTAGTGGTTAATTTCGAGTAAATTATCTGAATTATTGAATAAGTACTTAAAAAGTCGATTTTAAGCTAAGTTCCTCTGACGGAGTCTGTCGTGATTAGTCTGGTATTTATCAACAAATGTAAAATATTCATGCAAATACTGAGGAGCTTCATTTCTATATATTGTAAATAGCAAATTGCCATAAAAAATTATCTTCTTTTAGCCACAGGCTAAATCTAATCTAATCTAATTTCCTCTCTCTCGATATAGTTCTAGCTTCCCACTCAGTTTATCCGTTATATCATCGTAAAAAATACATCCGGAGTCGTATTTTGAACTAAAAATTGTACTTTTTCCTCACTGTGTGGCGTAGCGCGTCCGGCTCTCCCGTTGTTCTGCATATTAAAATGTTTATAACTTTTTACCAGATGAGAGAGCACACTAATTGTATTGCGTAGTTATCTAGGTAATAGTTTAAAGAATATAATTTAAAAAAAGAGATTCTCTTACAATGAGGAGAAGTTTGTTAAATTAGGATTCGATTATTGCAAAATTAATTATTTATAACAAATCATAATTTTTTACGTCAATCATATTTTATTATGCTCTTCCATTATTTTTAAACATGTAAACAAATTTCCCTTGAGATTCATGAATTATTCGTTGAAATATTGTGATATAAAAAAAAGTCTTAAAAATATAAATTTGCTCTTACGATCACATGTTCGTCAGTACCACGTGACTGCAATAACTTACTATCTCAAGAATCTCTTATGGCAGGGAAGAAAAATCAGTATATTCATTAGTAAAAATCTGCTAGAAATTCGAGATTGGTTCAAATTTTCTCTGTTGTTAAATAATGAAGATCCTTTATACTGTGGTGTTCACGTTTCTTGTTATTTTCAATTTTATTGGTGAGTATAAAACTAATTTATATTTACAATATATCAGGCCCAAAAATCGAAATTTAAACGTTTAAACTCGAAATTTCGGAGATTTTTCAGCTTTTTGATAAAAAGTATCTCTCAGAAAAACTGAACATTCTGGGATTTAGAGAGTAGTTAAATCAGTTTTTAAACCAAACAATCTTAAATTTTGTGATTCTTTTTTCTTCCAAAATATCGCTTTTGGAAAAAGTTCAAAATATCGCTATTTTGAACGTTAATTTCAATATATTAAAAATTAATTAGGGCTGGCGTAATAAAAGATTTTATTTAAATTTTAAGACAGAGAGTGTTGGATTTTTTTAAATGATGGACATTTCTGCAACCGACAAATAAATTTTGATGGGAATTATGGATTTTCCAGTTGTAAATGACTATTCAGCAATTACTTGTCAATTTTCGAAACAAGCTATTTAAAAAATTATAACTATCCGTAAATTCTGTGTGCCTTTTTCCTCTCAAGAAAAGGCTTTTGAAAAAAGATTGAATTACCGATATTTTTTAAATTAATTGTAAGAGATTCAGGCTTAGTTATGGCTGGGTAATAGAAGATATAATTTTTAATTTTATGATCAGACTTTTTTAAACTAAAGTTCAAAGTATCGACAACAATAATTTTGTGATTGTGAACTCTCTTTTATTAACGCTCCTTCGGCTTTAACGAGCACATTCTCATCACGTACCTCTTCGCACTCGATTGTATTGCAACTTCTTTCGCTTTTTCATAAACTGAATTTCCCAATGTCCAATTTTTTTTTGTACGATGTAAAAGTTACACTTACGGATTACAGAGCAGCCTTACTGTTTTTTAAATTCTAAATTATATCCCTATCCTGAGTGACACAGACTTTCTCCATTGAATCTTCTATCGCATCGTGTTCTATATCGCAGTTGTGTTGCCCTATTGCTTCCTCTCCTAATTATTCACTAAAAGAATCTTTTAAAGCGTCTAGGGTGGAGAGACTAGTTTCAACAACAATCCCAAGAAACTTCGATTCATGAGGTGGGGGAGGGGTGATTAGTTTGAAATGATGCTTTAATTTGCTTAAAATTTTCATTTTCTTGTATTTTTTGGAATTGTGTAAATGCCATAAGTCTGCTAATTTGTGGTATTATGAAAACAATTTATAAGGATACATTGTTTTTCTTTTGGAATACTATAAACATCCGTACGCAGCATTTTAGATTAAGAAAAAGTGGTTTCAAAAATATTCAAAATGCTCTCGCTTTTTTAATTTTTATCCAAAATGGCTGGCTAAAGAACTTGGCCTTTATTTTACGATACTTAATGAGTCTACCAAAGGCCAATCTGATAGATTAATTTTTATAAAAGTTCTTGTGCTCACAGGCAGGCATACAGAAAACCACACAAGCAGCCGCAAAGAAAGACATACAGGCAGCCATATTCATAAAAAACTATTTTTTGGATTCAGGAGGTCTCAAATTGTTGAAATTTGATAGAAAATTGGGGAGCGTCAAATTTTACACAAATCTAATACCTTATCTGATGAGAATGTAAAAATGAATTAATTTTTCATAAATAATTTTCTGATGGTTCTTTGTTTTGTCTTAATATTAAAAAAAGAGCTTTAAAACATGAACAAATAAAATGTTTTTTAATCCCACACGTGCGACGAAAAGTAAATTGATTGAACAAAGTTGTTATGAGAATGTGTACACGCAGCGTAGTGGGAAGATTTCTTTTTGACTGTTAATGATGGTTTTAACGATTAAAACGAATACTAAGCATAAGTTAAAAATTGATTTATAACAAATTGGTAGATCTCTTTCAAACGCATAATGTTTGTCTACTCATCTATTTCCGTATTTTGCATAGTTTGATAAAGAACTGTCATTTTCTATTTTCCATTATTTTTTTAGCTGCAAAATTTGAATTTTTGATTTTTGAATAAAATTCAAAAAGTTGTTAGAATAATCTTTTAGGGAATTTAAAAAGCAACGTTTTTCTTTTCTTGATTTTTTACACATCGTGCGTTATTTGGCTTAAACTTTTCGTTCTCGTATGTCTTTTGGAATTTTGTAAATGCCATAACTCTGGTAATTTCTGGTTTTTTGAAGAAACTCATCAGGAACAATTGTTCCTCTTGTCTACTGTGAATGTCTGTACAGAGTTTTTTTGAAGTTAAAAAAAGTGAATTAAAAAATATTCATAAGGCACTCACTTTTCCAGCTTTTTTATCCAAAATGGTTGGATACTATAACTAAAAGAGTGTACCAAAGGCCAATCTAATCAATTAATTTTTTCAAATGATATTGTACTCGCAGACAGACATACATACATACCCGAGTCGAAATATAGATCCTCCATTAATTCTCTGAATTCTCTAACCTTAGAGAATTTAGGAGGATGGATGGAGAATTTCTTTTAATGCAATGCAAGTCCTCTGTTAATACTCGAAACATGCGGAAATTTCCAATTCTGCATGTTTTGAGAATTAACAGAGAACTTAGTAGGATCCTCTGTCGATTC
>JAWWLR010000054.1:3199556-3212793 GCA_035041075.1 Acraspis erinacei
TTTTTCTTAATTAACTTTTTTGGGTAATGATTTAGAAAAAGGATATGCCTAACAATATTTAAGCCTATGTGAAATGAAAAGAGGGACAAGCCTAGAGCTCCATGGACTAAATTCTTGACTAATGCAATTTTGTTTTAAAAATGATGAGCAGAAAAGAAATGTTTTGCCTGTATATGTACTTTTTCTATACCAATTAGTAATAATATTACCATCCCAAACCTTAATCACTTCCATGTCCAAAAAACTGATTCTATTATTCTGCTCTATTTCATGAGTAAATTGAAGTTTTGGATGGAAAATATTCAAAGCATCAATGACCATCTGCAACTTTGTCAGCGGAACACATAGTAAGTTATCGTCGAGATACCGAAAATAAAAAAACAAAACAAAATCTAATTTCTTAAAGCAAAAACCTCTAAATCTTCCATAAATATTTGCGCTAAAATCGGAGAAATGACTGAACCTATGGGAGTACAAAACTTCTATCTATAAAAAGATCCATTAAATTAAAAATGAGTTGAGTTCATGATAGAAACCATCCCTGCGATAAAATCTCATTGGCATAATCAAGTACGTGTTTTAATATTATCCCATCTTTTTGAAATGCCTGTTCAACTAATTCAAGGAGTATATTCGGAAACATTACAACAACATCCAAAGAAATTATTACTAAATATTCATAAGGGATAGCCATCCTTGTGAATCTAACTCAAACCATAAAATCTGGGAAAAATTGTGTCTTCAGTATTAATATCAGTCCATCTTATATCCTTTCCCACAAATCTTTTCTTTCTCCAATTGTCAAGAATGTTAAAAGTGTCTCTTTTAACTTTTTTAACGGATCCTCGTGTAATAATTCAAAATTATCATTATTTGAAATCAAATTCTCCATATCCCTAACATAAACTGATTTTTTCACAGAAAGAGTAATACTGCCTTTATCAGTACAAATTCAAACTATATGCGGGGTGTTTTTAAGAAATTCTTTCGTCATCTTGAAACCTTCAGAAATCTTGCGATCCTACTACTAATATAAGATGTATGATTTAATATAAGATAATGAAAGATTTTTGAAGGCTTCATGATGACGAAAGAATTTCTTGGAAACAACCCTGATATAGTTCTGATCTAGTTATGATCTAGTTCTGAACAGCTCTTTCTGATTATCTGCCGGCAAAATTTTACTTTGTTTGTTTTTGATTTGTTGAATTCTATTTGCAACATTTTTCTCAAATAAATTTTTTGGGTAATGATTTAGAAAAAGGATATTCCTAACAATATTTAAATTTCCTGTGTGAAATGAAGAGTGGGACAAACCTAGAACTCTGTCGACTAAATTTTTACTTACTGCAATTTTGTTTTTAAAAGGATGAGCAGAAAACAAATTTAAAATTCTGTCTGAATATGTATTTTTCTATACCAATTGGTAATAATATTACCATCTCGACCCTTAATAATTTCTAGAACTAAAGCAATATTAAAAATAACTGGGAATTCAAAAGAATGATCATTCAAAAAACGGTCCCGGATGACTATGTAATATTTTCTTTGGATGTAGTTGCAATGTTTCCGAATATACCCCTAGTTATTGTCATGAACTGTACTTATTTTAAATTTAATGGATCTGTTTATAGACAGAAGTTTGATACACCCATAGGTTCAGTCATTTCTCCGATTTCAGCAGATATAGTTATGGAAGAGTTAGAGGTTTTCGCTTTTAAGAAATTAGATTTTGTTTTGCTTTTTTATTTTCGGAATGTCGACTATACCTTATTATGTGTTCATCTGGAAATGTTGCAGATGGTCATTGATGATTTTAATATTTTTCATCCAAAACTTAAATTTGCACATGAAATAGAGCAGAATAATAGAATCAGTCTTTTGGTCATAGAAATGATTAATGGTCGGGATGGTAATATCATTACCAACTGGATTCGGAAAAGTACATATTCAGGCAGAATTTTACATTTCTTTTCTGCTCCTTCTTTCCAGAACAAAGTTGCAGTAATTACGAATTTGGTTGACAGAGCTCTAGGTTTGTCCCAATTTTCATTTCACACAGGAAATTTAAATATTGTTAGGAATATCTTTTTTATAGATCAGAAAGAGTTAAAGGAAAGTAGTTCATTTAATACCTTTGTTCTTTCATTTTTTGGTCAAATTTCTAAAGCTATTGAACTTAGGTTAAAAAAGTTCAAAATTCATACTATTTTCCCTAGACCAATTAAAATGGATTCAGTCATTAATTTTTGTAAAGATCCCTCAGAGGAATTTGAAAAAGGTGGTTTTGTCTAAAAACCACTTGCAGGATCTGCAAGATAAATTACGTGGCGTACTGTAATAAAATTTAGTAGAGGGAGCATGCAGAGGGAAGAGTCAGCTTAGACCTTGGGTTTCTGAATAAAGAGGGTCCTTATCAAAGGGAACACATGGCCCATTTGTACCTGGATGGTCACCTGTCTTCTTCTGAGAAGTGCATACTTCAGTGTCAGGTGATGGAGAATTGTGCTGCGGCTTGAATCGAAGGCAATTCCTTCCGGGTGACTTAGAAAGTCGGACCGATTCGAATTATCGTCTGATATTCGTGTGAATATTCCATGGATATTAAGAATTTGATCATCAATTAAATAAATTCAAGCATCTGGAAAAATCTCGTGTCTCAATTATTTAATTATCTTACAGTACAAAGGAATTTGTTGATGTTGATGATGAGTTTAACTGAGATAATGTAAAAATTTTGCATATTGAAAGTAATGAGAGTAAGAGAGAATTCATGGAAACGCTTGATTCTCAGGTATCAAGAGAAAACACCTGTCCTTTGGTGCTACTGCTTATATTTTTCTTGCCTTGATAAGGTGACTGTGTGAGTACCAAAACGCTGGCAATATTATTTTTATTTCTTATTTTCAATATTCATTTATTGTAATTTGATGATAATAAAAATAAGGGAGACAAAAGAAAGAAAAAGAGAAGGAAGAGGATGTGGTTGGTTTTAATTCTCATTTTTCTGTTTGTTCGTTGACAAGTGGAACCTTTGTCTTTGTCAAACTATAAACTATTTTTAATTTGGATTTTAATCTAATTTAAATTTCTTAAATTTTAGTTAAGCCAATTTTTCTATCCGTTTCCGGTAGGAATTAGTATGACACTTATACAAGATTTAATATTGGGAATTCTAAATTTGTACAGAAATAAAGTATTGACTTTTATTATACAACCTTGTGACTCAAGAGTATAGCAGATTGGACAGAGATATATAATGTTGGACTGCAAATTTTACTCTTTTATTATTATACCGAAAACTCATGCATATTACAGTTAATTTTAATACGGATATTGCTAGATAATTTTTGAAATTTTATAAACAGTGGTATCACTTTTGTGGATCAGTGGAATATTTGCTATTTGGATAAATGAAGCAGTTTTCAAAATAATTATCTCTTTTCTTCAAATCAAGGACTTCGTTCTTTTGATCAATAATATTTTTTCAGATTTGTTACATGTTTATTCAAAAAATATATCCCATCTCAAATATCACTGTGGAGTTAATCATGTTTAGTGATAACCCGCGGATGTAGCCGACTTTATTATGAATACTCTTATTCGACTGGACGTTTGGCCAGGGGAGAAGGAAACTTCGGAAATCCTCTTCGCGTGTCTAGCTGCTTGAGTGCTATTAGACTAAACTATACAACAATAGGTCATTTTAATTTATTGGAATATGCAAAAAAATGTTCTTAAGAGTTTAACCACAATATTCTCCGCGATATTGAATTCAACTGGAAGAAATTAGATTTATAGGCTTCCATCAACGACATGACTTTATCATAAAAGTTTCGAACAATTAAATATGCTATATCCTTAAAATTCTGTTGTTTGGAAATCAATCCTACAGCGTAAATTACTATTCCTATTAATGTATAATATTTTGTGATCTTCCTCTAGTGCTTAAGGTGCACACTGGGTTAGATTGACCCGAGCATTTTTGAAAAGTGCGCACTATTTTAGAACGCGTGGTAGTAGGGCTATCGGAACGGCGGATTAGGGAAGTTTGAACCATCAAGTAAGAAGGCTCAGCGCCCTGGTATCAGTGCTCAATTAGGAACGGAGCAGTAAATGTCCAAAAAGAAGTCTCGGGTGTAAATGACCCAGTATATATCTTACGTTACAAAAACGCATTTTTTGAAAAAATTAAATTTAGTTTAAAATCAGTTTTCTAAAGTGTTCTAAAGTTTTCTAAAAATAAGTTTTAGTTAAGGTTAATAACTTTTTTGTAAAAAGTTTTTTCAACATTTTAATGAGTAAAATTTATTCTAAATGTCAAATTTTATATTTTTTTAATAACCCTTATCTTTATGAGACATGGGATTTTTGACAATGTTTATTATTAAATTTACTTTATTATATATTGCCTAAATAACCTATCATAACAAATAAAAAAAGTTCATCACTAATATCAAACTAAACAATTTTTACGAGCAAATAGGCAAATTTCGGACTTTACTTCGATTTTCGTGTTTTCAGAAAACCGTTATTTTCGATTTGCAAAAGAATATGGTTTTTGGAATGAATGGCAAACCCATAGTACGATCTTAAAGGAAAACTCTTCAGTTTTCCATTTCTCACCGACAGACCTTTAAAATATTATTTTTTCATAAAATTATAAACATTTAAAAAAATATATTTTTTTTCGAAAAATGAATTTTCGCGTTGGTTCTTCTAAAATATCTCTTTAAAAACTTATGTTATTATAATGAAACAATAATATTAAGATTTTTAAAATCATTTCCAGCTGATTAAAAGAGAATTTATTAAATTCCGTTGATTCGATCAAAAGTTATAAGCTTCCAAAGCTCTCGGGTGTTTCTCACCCATGTGGGTACCTTGTGTAACTTTTTCATAGTGTGTAGCTAGCATACTGTGGGCTAGCATACTGCGCACTTCATTAATTTTTCTGATATCACCTTCGATGAAAATAATTTTTCCACAATTAATCGGAAGATACTAATTTGGTCTGCAACTAACTGATTCAAACATGAATTTCGTTACTTTATAATGGTACCGATTTTTAAAGCAACTGATATACCGTTTCAGTAAAAACCACACCTTTGTATTCAACGTGGTATTTATATTTTATAATTTTTTTAAGTAGGCACTGGTCGAGTAATTACGATATGTTGCATTAAAATATTAGGAATCTCATGAGGTGCCGTTCCAAAATTAATTTCGTCCTCATAACTGAGCGGAAAGTAAGAGCCATCTAAATGCACTGCAATTTCATGACCTGTTCTTCCAAGTACTCTCCAAAACCGTCCATCTATTTCTATTCCACGAATAAAGCCATCATGTCCTACACCTACATTATAAAGTCCGGGTTGTATTGGATGTCTTCCAGATTCATCTACGTAGAAATAAATTTCAGGATTCCGAATAACACCACGACGGTTCCAAGTAGGTGTGCCCTGTGAACTCAGTTCTGTGAACATAAATATAAATTAAAATTAATTTCTTTTGTATAGTCCCGTGCAGAAATTTCGGAGTGGTCCTGGCCGGGGCCAGATCTGGTAGAATCTGGCACTGTTCGGGAATCTTAGTCAGGGCCAGACTCGAAATAAGATACTCAATCCGATCAGGACCAGACTGGGGTAACAATAAGTAAGGTCCGATCTGGCCCTGAACAGGCCCCTTCTAATTTTTATTTATAAAAATATTATTTATTTCATAACAAATTCATCTTTTTCATCAAAAATTCAACTGGTTCGTCGAAAAACGCCACCCCCGTGTAAACTTTCATGTAGCGGACATAACGTTTTATGTAACGGGCGTAAAATTGCATGTAGCGGGCTTAAAGTTTCATCTCGGTCCGACTACGGAGAGCGCATGTGCGAACGGAATTTATGGTAAGTTGTCATACTTACCTATAAAATTAACATAAATGACCAACTTTTGCGGAAATTTTAAAAATAAATTTTGGCGAATTCATGATATGTTACCATAAATTACCTATAATATTACCATAAATTAACCAACAATTTCATAAATTTCAAGACATTTCTTAAAACGCTTAAATCTGAATTTTTGGTTGAGTTTTGGTAATTTACTATATTTACATGTAATTTTGGTTAAATTTTTAGCCAAGGAAATAGACGCAAGTTTGAGCGCGCCTCGTGCGCGCGACTGTTAAATCTCACGCTTCGCGCTCGATAATATATTTACCTCGAGCTACGCGCTCGGACTTTTTATTTCCCCTCATGTGTGTACAGTTTTTTTTTAAATTAAAAATAAAAGCATCGGCAACTGTAATTTGCTGATTGTGAATTCTCCTTTGTTAAAACTCTTTCCGATTTAGCGAACACATTCTCATCACGCATCTCGTGCTTCGCAATTAATTCTGTCCAAAATGTGAACCGTTCTACATTATATTTCAAGCTTTTATAACAAAAGGATTCTGTTCTCCTTTGACAGCAAAATGGAATTTTTAATTATTTTTTTCACGATTAAAATGTTAATTTTCGATTTTTCACGAAAAATAAAAAGATTGTTACAAACAATTACAATCAAATATCTTTCAATCAAATACATTTTTCACCAAGAAGATTTAATATCAATAAAAGAAATTTCGACAAAATAAATAATAAAATTTTTATTTAAAAAAATTTTGTTTGAATCAAGAAAATTAATTTTCAACCAAAAAATAATTTAATTAAGCTTTTAATAGCAAACTAATCTTCTAAGTGGTAAATTCATCATTTCGATTGAAAATTTAACTATTTAGCACAAAATTCAAGTATTTTGTTGAAAATTCAATTATTTTAGTTTCAAAAATTATCTTGTTTATTGAAAATTCTTTGTTGGTAATTATTCTATTTGGTTAAAAATTCTTCTTTCTTGGTTAAATTTGTCTGGTTGAAAATTTGTTTCTTAAAGAAGAATTTTACGATTTCATTTTTTAATTGAAAAATATACCTCTTTATGGAAAAACAACTATTAGGTATTTAAAATTCATATTTTTTATGGAAAATTCATCTTCTAGTTTAGGATTAAACTCTTTTGTTAATAATCATGTTTTTATTTAACTGGTAAATTAAATATTGAACTATTTAGATAAAGTAATCTTCTATTTCTGGTTATGTTTCTGACAGAAAAATTCCACTTATTACACTGCCCTAAGAAAAAAAGTTTTTTGTTTGACCCCATCAAGTTATGATGAAGGTCATTCAAAAGTCAAAATTTTTAAAAACTTTTAAGTTGAGAAAATCACAATTATGATAAATTTTTGGGGTCGCTGTATCCGATTTCAAGGTCTGTGTGAGATCATCAGCTCAAGATAAACGGCATTCCAAGTCAAAATTAAAAGAATTTCTTAGCCGAGAAAGCCGCTAATATTATAAATAATTGGTGTCGCTTAATCTAAATTCGCGGTCTGTTTGCCCTCATCATGTCAGGATCATGATCATTCCCGTTTCTGATAGAAAAGTGTGACTTCCTACAACGCCCTACAAAAAAAAGTTTTCTGTTTGACCCCATCAAGTCAGGATGAAAGTCATTCCAAGGTCAAATTAAAAAAAAGTTTAAGCAGAAAAATCCACAGTTATTATACCTTTTGTGGGGTCGCTGTATCCGAATCCGGGGGCTGATAGGCACAATTAGGTCAGAATCAAGGTCACTCTCAGGCAAAATTTTAAAAAAATGTTCAAACTGAGAAAACAAAAATTATGATACATTTTTGGGATCTCTTTATCCGAATCCAGCGTCTTTTTTAAATCATCAGTTTAGGATCAAGGTCATTCCAAGGTCAAAATTAAAAAAAATGTTTGAACCTAGAAAAACACGATTATTATACATTTTTTGTGTCACTCAATCTGAATCCCCGGTATGTTTGTCCCCATCAGGTCATGATCATGATCATTCCTGTTTTCGATAGACACGTTCCACTTATTACACTGATCTTCAGAAAAAGTTTTCTGTTTGACCCCTTCAAGTGAGGATGATGGTCATTTCAAGGTCAAATTAAAAAAAAAGGTTAAAATGAGAAAATCACAATTATTAAACAATTTTGGAGTCGCCGTACCAGAACCCCACCAGGTCAAAATCAAGGTCACTCCAATGTCAAAATTGAAAAAAACGCATAAGCCGAGATAACCAGGATTATTAAACATTTCTAGTGTCGCTGAATCTGAGTCCTACTAATCTTATATGTTTTTGGGGTCATTCAGTTTTAATCCATGGTCTATTTGTCTCCATGAAGCAATTATCAATGTCATCCTAAGGTCAAACTGGGGAAAAAACGTTCGATCGGAGTAAATCACGTTCTGTTGTGCTCCATCAGGGTAGAATGCAGATCATTCTTTGGTCAAATCGTAGAAAAACGTTTTAGTGGAGAAAACCACTATTATTACACATTTTGGGGGTCTCTGAATCTGAATCCGGGGTCTGTTTGACTCCATCAGGTCTGACTGTAGGTCATTTCAAGGTCAAATTTAAAAATAATAAATGTACACTCGTTTTTAACCACAGGTCCTGAAAGGCGGGATATGTCAATTTCACAATTATTTTGTAAACCATAGATTAAAATGACTTGCAGAGGTCACCTGAAGGTCAAATCTCTTTCTGGACCTTTTCAGGGCCGTATACTCCCTCTATTACTTCCTTTCATAATTCTAATTATTATTAACAATTTTTAGAATATAACAGATGCAAATATTCAGTTTACTTTTTATAAAAATATCATGATAAATTACTAAATTTAAATAAAATATTTAAACAATTATATTTACCAATAGAATTAAGGAAAATCGCTAACGAGAGGAACAAAGTACTAAAAGCAATCTTCATTTTCACTTAGTATAGAGAAAAAAAATGATTTTTGAAGAATCTCGTGAGGAAATAAACTGATAATTACTCTAATGTTCCATTAGAGTTTAAAAGAATTTACATACGTATTTGAAAAATGTGGGGTGGCGAAACCTATTTTTCTGAGATATTTGTATTTCGTGAGTCAGTTCTGGTTTTCACCTTTCTATCGAAAAATTATCATTTATGTACAAGTTACTTACGTCACTTGTTTTACTTTTTACTTTAAATGTTATTACTTTACTTTGCATTCAGCAAAGAAATAAAACACCGATAAAGCAAATTTTCAAACCAGAACGTTCCACATCTGTTTTTATTTCCCATTATTAATTGATTAGAGGCCGTACTAATTTAAACCTTTACATAATGATAATAAAATTTGAGTGACAAATTAGTCAAAATGGAATTTCAAAAACAGGAAATTTCACTCACTGATGAAATCATTCATTTCAAATTTTCAACTAAAAAAAATTAACTCTAAGCCATTCATGGAGTGGGTCAATTTTTAATTATTTAAACAAATTAATTTTAAAATAAAGGAAACGAATTTTTAAAAAAATAATTCAATTTTCAACCACAGAGATTAATTCTTAATTGAATTGATGAACCTTGAAACAGAAAGATAAATTTTGTACAAAAAATTCAACCTTTAACCAAATAGTTGAATTTTAAAATAAAAAAATTGATTTTGGGGCAGGGAGATTACTTTTCTTCTAGACAATACCGATTTTCAATAAAATACATGAATATTTAACCGAATAGATAGCTTTTCTAATAAAAGTATTAATCTTCAACCAAAAAAGATCATTTTTGACATATTAGTTGAACTTTTAATTAAGTAGTAAAATTTTTAATAAAGAAGATGAATTTTCAACAAAACAGTTAATAGGTGATTTTTTAACAAAAACTTATTTCATCTTTAAATAAAAAACAGCTGATATTTTGAACAAAAATATTTTTAATTTTAAATCAAAAATATTTCATTTTCAACCAACATAGACGAATTTTACACTACATACTCAAATTTTTAATTATAGACATAAGTTTTTATCTAAAAAGGATAATTTTAAACAAAATAAATGCATTTTTAACAATGAAATTGAGCTTTCAGGATTTTCTAATCTAAAAAAGTATATTTTTAATAAAAAATTAAATAGTTACATTTTAAATTTAAAAAATTATTTTCTGACATAAAAAAACTAAAATTAATAGTCCGAATAGATAAATTAATAGACCAAATGGTCGAATATTCAAAGAAGAATTTTCATTTTGTTCATTGAAATGTAATAGCTGATATTTCTGCTAAAAGAAATTGTTATTTTAAATCAAAAAGAGTTAAACTCAATCATAAGGATTAAATTTTTAACAAGCGGCATGAAATTTTAACCAAAAATTTAAAAATTTCAATTAAACAACTCAAATTTTAATAAAAAACGAAATATTTAAAATAAAACTAATTCTTAAATTTTTAATTACAATTATTAGGTTGCTAAAGATAATTTTACAAGAGAATAATTTTATTTTCAACTAGAGAAGTGAATTTTGAACCAAAAAGATGAATTTCCAATAAAGTGTTGAACTCTTAACCAAATAAATAAATTTAAAAAAAAACTAATTCTCCAGAAGAAATGTCCAAATAGTTCAAATTTTAAGCAAAAACTACTAATTTGATGTAAAACGGAGAGATTTAACTGCAAAGAAATTAAAAAAAATGGAATAGGGCGAGTTTCAAATAAAAAATATATTTTCCAATAAAAAAAGAATTTTCAACAAAACAATTAAAATTTTAACAAAAAATATTATTCTATTCTTAAAAAGGCGCGTTAAAAATTAATAACTTTTTAAATAAATGTTATCCCTTTTTTACCAAAAAAAAGCAAAAAGTTAAGTTGTTAGATAAAAAACTAAATTTTAAATCAATTGGTTCTACTATAAATCAAAGAAATGAATTTTCAACTAAATTAATGCATCTTGAACGAAAAATATTAATTAAAAAAAAATCAGTTTAATAAAATACTTAAGTCCTTAAAATACTTAATACCAAGAATATATTACAGAAAATAAATAAATTTTTCCCTACTATGAAAAATTCTGAACAAAAAATGGGAAAATGGGAAAAATGGGTTGATAATCATTCATTGACAATACTAATTTGTGTGAAATAATTAATTAAGTTTAATTAATAGTTAGGATACCACACTTTTTTGAATTTGCATGTCAAAAAATAAATAGGAATTTGTGTGATTTATAGACTACATAATAATAGTTTAAATAAAAACAAAATTTAATTTTTTAAACTTTTTAAAGCAACATTCAAGTCTAACTGAAAGATGTTGTGGACTAAAAAATTTCGAATTAGGTACTAAATAAGTAAAAAAATCGTATAAAAAAGGAATTTGAGACAAATAAATAAAACACTATAACTGGGATAAATTTCAGATGTATTTAAATAATAAATTTAGACAAAAAAGAATATTCGTGATCACTTATTAATATGACTACTAATATCATTAATTATTGTAGACACAATGGGGTATAAGGAAATGTTGAAATTTTTATTTTACTGAGGTCGGCTCAGAATCACTGTCCGACTTTTTTTAGAAGTTCTCGCATTTGCTTGGATGTTTTGCCAGGGGAGAGGAAAACTGCAGATAACCTCTTCCCGAGTTCTACTTCTCGAGCGCTACTAAGGCTAAATATGCAAGAGAAGGTTGTTGGCTTAAGCGAATATATAGGTCTTTCCAAAACAAAAATTACTATTCTCCATCATTTTTTAACTTTTGAGATCTACTTTAGAACAGAGCTTAAATTAAAGCTTAAATTAGAGATTAAAATTCAAATAGATATTGCCACACACTGAATCGAAAGTTATCGATTTGATCTACAATAAACTGAACCAAGTCTGTTCTTTTCCTCTTTATATTGATAGAGATTGTTAAATCAATTGAATACCCATACAGTAAAAATGATAGGACAGACGACAGACATTTCTCGAAATACATTTATGATTTCAGTCCGATTAGATTTCGAATAAAGAAAGCATGAATCACGGTAATATTACAGGTAACTTATAGTAACATACCATAATTTTCCCAAAATTCAATTTAAATATGCATATAAATTTCCAAAAATGTATGGAAATTTTCGGTAATTTATGGTAATTTTACAGTTAAGTATGGTAAATTACCATAAACCGCCATACATATCTAACTGTAATTTTACAGATAAATATTGTGAATTACGATAAATTACCCAAAATTCAATTTTACACGTTTTGATAAATTTCCGCACATTTATGAAATTTTTTGGTAATTTATTGTAATATCACAGGTAATTTATGGCAACTTATCATGAATTGTTCCAATTTAAAATTTTCTATTGAGTTCGGGTCATTTATGATAATTTTAGAGTTAAATGGTGTTAATTACCATAAATCACTCAAAATTCAATTTAAACATTTTTATACATTTCCATAAATTTTTGGTAATTTATTGTAATATTACCGGTAATTTATGGTAACTGACTATAAATTGCCCCAAGTTCCATTGAAAAATGTCTATAAATTTTTGGAAATGTGCGGAAATTTTCGGTCATTTATGGTAATTTTACAGTTAAATAGTGTGAATTACCATAAATTACCCAAAATTCAATTAAAATGTCTAAAAATTTTCGGAAATTTATGGTAATTTTCGCTTATTTATGGTAATTTTACAGTTAAATATGGTAAAGTACCCCCATATTCAATTTTTAACATTTTTATACATTTCCGGACATTTATTAATTTTTTTTGTAATGTATGGTAATATTACAGGTAATTTATGGTAATATTACAGGTATTTTATGGTAACTTACTATAAATTGTCCCAAATGCAATTTGAAAATGTTTATAAACTTTCGGAAAATCCTGGAAATTTTCGGTCATTTACGTTAATTTTACAGTTAAATGGTGTGAATTACCATAAATTATCCAAAATTCAATTTTAAACATTTTTACAATTTTCCAGAAATTTATGAAAGTGTTTTGTAATTTATGTCAATATTAAAAGTAATTTATGGCAGCTCACCATAAATTGCCCAAAATTCAATTTTTATGTCTATACATTTCCGGGAATTTATGACATTTTCTAGTAATTTATGGTAATTTTACAGGTAATTTATGGTAACTTGCCATAAATTGCCAAAAATTAAAATGACATGTTTATAAATTTTCGGTCATTTATGTTAATTTTAAAGTTAAATGGTGTGAATTATCATAAATTATTTAAAATTAAATTTTAAAAATTTGTATAATTTTCCAGAAATTTATGAAATTGTTTGTTAATTTATGGTAATATTACAAGTAGTTTATGGAAACTCACCACAAATTGCCCAAAATTCAATTTTC
>JAWWLR010000054.1:3357695-3373037 GCA_035041075.1 Acraspis erinacei
TGGCTTCCCCCGACCGCGGTCGGGCCGCCGACCGTCGGCACTAGTTTGGGAATCGCTGCCCTAGGGTGCTCGCCTGTTGAATCTCGCGCTTCGCGCTCGATAATGTATTTAGCTCGCGCTAAAAAATTGGGTATTGTCCTTCCCCAACATTTTTGAAAAGGACTTTTAAAATCAAAGTTCAATCCATCGACAACTCAAATTCAGTAATGTAGAATTCTCTTTTGTTAATGCTCTTTCGACTTTAGTGAACATATTCGCATCACGTATCTCGTGAGAAAAAAGGTCAAAAGCATTTTTCTAGATTAATTTAAACAAAAAATTTTGCTACTAAACATTTTATTCTACCTTGCATATTTAAAAAAAATTTAATTTAGTTATTTGCAATTCTGTTTTTAACTATTAAAACAAAAACTACACGTATTATCAAAAGATAATTTATAACAAATTTGTCGATATTTTATTGGTGAACAACTGTCTATTCGTTTTTTTTCGTACCTATGTTATTTTATACAATTAACACAAAAACTACGCATCCTATTAAAGAATTATTTATACAAAATTTCTAAATCTCTTTTTGGCGAACAACTATTGTCTCTTCATCTTTGTATGGTCTTTTTTACGATTTCTGGTTATTTTTTACGATTAAAACAAAAACTACAGGTCTTATAAAAAATGATAAACAACATATTTTAAGATATTTTTGGATTAACTATTTCTGTCTTCATTTTTACAATCTGATCGTGATGAGAAGGTATTGTTTTTATGTGAAAACTGAATAACGCGGATTTCTATCAATCTTCACGTTTCGAGACCCCCTAGATTCGAAAACACTGATTTTACAATGGTTTCTGCTTGTCTGTCTTTGTCGTCGTTGTGTTCGTCTGTATACCGGATAATTTTTGAAAGACTATGCTGATAGGATTGTGCTGTGGCACACCTATATTTAGGAACCAAAAATACAGATCGAGTTTGTTAACAAGCTATTTTGGATGACAATTTGAAAAGTTAAAGCATTTTCAACATTTTTGAGAACATTTTTCTCAATATTTAAAAATGTTATGTATGGCTAGGCATACTACTCAGAAAATCCAAAATTTATTCAAGTAATTTTTTTGATAAAAAGAAAATTATCAGAGTTCGATAATACATTTGTCTCGAGCTTCGCGCTCGATATAATATTTATCTCTCGTTTCGCGCTCGGCCTTTCTATGTACCCCACATTTGTGCGCGAGCTTTTTAAAATGAAAGGTCCAAACATCGACAACTGTCATTAGGTGATTGTGAATTCTCTTTAGTTAAAGCTGCTTCGGCTTTAACGAACACATTCTCATCACGTATCTCGTGCTTCGCACTCGATTTCTTCCCAAATGCGAACTTTTCTAGATTATGTTCAATTCTATCAGTGTATGTTCAACTATATCCGTACAAATCTCCTTTTTAATGCTTAATTTAATATCTGCTTCTCTATTTGCCTTAAATTTTATTCTTAGCCATCCTGAAAAATGTATATCATTTCAATAAACTTATATTATTACCATTCATGATATACATTAGTATTGAAACAAAAGTATTTCTCTGTCTTATTTTTATCATTAAAGAAATGGGCATTCTATTAAAATAAAAATTATTATTAAACATTTTACTGCAACTTTTGTCGTTTTGCCATAAATATAATTTCTTTATATTGAATGTAGATGTAATTTAGGCTACAAATTTGGGTAAATAAAATGTTATTGTAGTTTTTAACAAACTTGCAGATATTTTTTGGTTAAACAACTGTTGTCTTTTAATTTTCTTCCTCTCTGGTGTCGTTTTGCCACAATTTTTTTTTTAAATTTTAATCTTAATTTTTACAAATGAAAGAAAATCTAATCGTCTTATCTAAAAATGATTAATAAAAAATGTATAGCTCTTTTGGGGTGGACAACTTTAGTCTGTTGATTTCAGTTCGTACCTTGTTTAGATTTTCGAAAAATTTAATTTGTTAATTTTGAATGTTATTTTTTACGATTAAAACAAAAAAGGCGTGTCCTATAAAACATTATTCAGGACAAATTTGAATGAGTTTTCGGTATTTTTGCAAGAGCAACGCTTTTCTATTTATTATTTTCATAGCTTGTGCCGTCTGTCCAAAACTTTAATTTTTTATTTCTAATGTTGTTTTTTATGATTAAAATAGAAAACTATGCACCCTATCGAAAATTGATTAAGAACAAATTTTTAGATCTTTTTAGGACGCGCAATTTTATTTGATTCATTTTTTTCGTATCGTACATAGCATGGCCTTAAAATGTAATTTTTGAGTTTTCGTTATTTTTGGTATGATCGAAATTTGAATTTTCAATTTTTCGACAAAATTTAAAAATTTGTCATGATAATCTTGTCGGGCCTTAAAAAATAACTTTTTTCTTCTTTTTAATTTTTTCATATCATGCGTGGTGTGGCTTAAAATGTTCTATTTGGCTTATTTTTTTGTAGCTGGTTTACGATCTCGTTTTTTTTTAGGCCCTTAAAAAGGGTACCATAGCAGAATTCAATCTGAACAATCTTCCGAAAGTTATCGTGCCTACAGTATACAGACTACAGACTACAGACTTCAGACTAGAGACTACATGCTACAGACAGACAGATAGACAGACACCTTCGTAAAAATAATTTTTTCTGACTCAGGAGGTCTCAAAACGTGGAGATTTCATGGAAACCGATAAAGTGAAATAATGTTTGATTTTAGTGTTTTGGTTATATTTAAAGTGTGAGGAAACATCTAGCATTTTATCAGATGAACTTAACGTGTTCACACATTGAGAATGTTGTGAAATATAAAATAGCGTCTAACTATAAGCAATCTCTGTTTATTGTTCTCCACTCGTCTTGCACATAAAGGAAGACAAATAATTTCTCAATTTTCTATATTTATACTTTAAAGCTTCAAATGCATTCCATGCAAATGTGGATACTCGTTAATGATATTTCATGATTTTCTTTTCAAGTAATTGGAATCGAGTTATTTGTTTTCATCAGACAACATTTTTCTTTAGGAATATGATTTTACTTTTAAATCGAAGCAAATATATTTATTTTATGTATCTTGGGCATCCAAAATAAATTAAGGCCAATGGGAATTTCTTATCATTTTAGAAATCATTTTTCAAAATGTTAAAATATTTCATAACTGTATCAAATTTTATTTTCAACTAGTTCCTTTTCATTTTTCGCGCCGGAAAAATTTGGCAAAGTGCTATTTGGTTAATGTGCCTCCATAGATACACTATTTTTTAAATTGTTTAAAATTTTTCCTTTTTTGGTTTAGGCGGTATCCTCAACTGTATGAAATTCAAACAAATCGAGACAAAAAGCGATTTTTAACTGAAACAAATCGAGACAAAAAGCGACTTTTAACCAAAATTATTTCTGTTGAAAATATCATGCAAAATGAAGAACTTCGTCTTCTGTTTTAATTCAAAGACTCTGATTAAATTTCCTGGATATTACGGATTTGATTTTGTTCGTAATAGACTTTCAAACATATTTAAGAAATTTAAAAATTGATTATTTCTTCCTACATTTAGTAATGATTTCCTGCAGACCCACATGGGTATACCACGCTAGAATATAAGGAAAATCACATAAAAGATTGATATTTATAAATTAATACAAAAGTTCTTTCAGAAAATAATTGAATCGATTGTGCCAGGAATGTGCACTCTGCTGCTGGGTTTTTAATAAAACCGCTCGATTTTGCCTATAATTTTGGCTAAAACAGAGAAAAGCTACTAAAAGCCTTTCCCGAACACCACCAGTCACCGAAAACCGAGTTTTTCGGTGAACATTCTACATCTTCGAATAATTGCGCTTGTCTGGACGAAACGTTTCAAGTTGCAAGTTTTTTGGGATAAGAAAACGAATGAAGGTACAATGCAAATTTTTATTTTTCAAACTGAGATATACAAAATTTCACAATTATGGTTTTCTGTGCATACTTAACATATAAGACTCTATGAGTGAAGTATAACTGTACAGTTGCTGCCACCAGTGCAAGCGCACTTGTTTTTTAATTACATAAATGTCTTGAATTTTAGGTTAAAACATACCGCGATGCATCCAGTCATAGCCTGGATGAGAATTGTTCTCAATACGTTTCACGAGATGAAAGCGATCAATATGTACTGCGTGTGCTGGCAACTTTGAATTTACACCTAATTCCTCTATAATGCTGTCATCAATCCTAACTGTTATAGACTCTCCGGACAATAGATTTTTGAAATATATGTGGCCTTTTTTATAAGATAGTGCAGTAACCATTTCTCCATTGAGCCAACCAACGGCCCAATTGCCCTTGCAAACTATCGTCTTAATATCCGAGCGTCTCTGTGTGCCGTAGAAAAGAAAATCAGAAATCTCTTCTGGTGTAGCATCAAATGTCCACATACCGGCGCGTACGGCATCATGTATACTCTCGCAGACTGAGACATAGAAACAAAGATTGGAATGTTTTTTTTTTACAAAATAAATAAGATACACGAGCTTCTGGAATCGCTAAAAGTGTAATTAGAGGGAAACAAGAGAAAAAGTTTTGAACAGTTTTTTGCTGAATTATGAATGCTCAACAAAAAATCAGAAATGTGTTATTATTCGAATTATAATATATTTACCAGCAGAACTGACGAGCATCAACCCGAAGAACAGAGTGCCCACGACACTCATTTTTTTCTGCCTAAGTAAAACTGATGTACGAGAAATTCGCGACTGCCGACTAACTAATGAATATTCTACAAGATGTTTCCTTCTATATAGTAATAATTTCCTTAAGTGCCCTTGTAAATTATTTTGCTGTTTGCAATATGGATTGGAGGGGAGTAGCTTATTTCTCTAAAAAGTTTGTACTTTATAATTCAATTTTTCTTCTGTCGGAGGCAATGATAGTACATTTTCCTTATCAGATACATTTGCTTTATTTGCTATGGTGATGAATTAGTGTTGATTTTAATTACCTTGCGGTCTTGGAAAAATACGCTCTGGTAGAATTTTTAAACTTTTTGATATTTTGTAGTTTATGCTCTCCGATCCAAAAAATCCTTGTTGCAAAAACTCAAGCTATGAACAGTTTTTGTTCTACGGCGATTAAAAAATTAGATTTTCGCATATATTTTTAGCAGTGGAGTGGAATATATAACAGACCTTTTCCACACCCTTCGCATTGCTTTTGTGCAAGTTTATGCAGAAAAATAATTGCACGGACGAAAAATGCGATATAATCTGGTTGGAAGTATAAAGCGCTATGCGCTCGGGTGATGCGCAAAACTTTCATATAATTGCATTTTATCTAGCAATTGGCCACTGATCAGCCACTTTATGTCAAGCACTCTAAAGCAGGTTTCACAGAATTTTCCCTTTTTGCCAAAGCTTCCACCCTAACGTCCAATACTAAGCGTTTAATAATAGCACTCAGACAACAAATTAAAGTCTCAGCGTTGCTGTTTGGCTTATCTTGATTCAACGCATAAAATGATTATTGCGGACTTGAACTGGCTAATCAGCGCCAAGCAGCAACGCTGGGAGTTGATTTGGTTGTATATGTGGTTTCTTAAACGGTTAGCGTTGAAGTGAAATTGGGAGCATAAGAACAAGATAAGTATTTCTTATAAGCAGTCTTAGAATACTTGCCCTCAGCTGGCTAATCCAAGTCAAACAGCAACGCTGGGAGTTGATTTGCTGTCTGGATGGTTTCTTAAAACCTTAGAATTGAAGCTAAAGTGGGACCGTTCGAACGAGATAAGAATTTTTTATAAAGTCTTTTAGACTACTTGATTAAAAATGGCGACTCAAAGCCGAACAGCACCGCTGGGTGTTTATTTTGTTCTGTGAGTGGTTTTATGAAACGCTTAGCTTCGAACGTAAGGATGGAAGCGTTGGCACAAAAGGAGAATTCTGTAAAAGGTGCTTCAGAGTGCTTGACATAAACTGGTTGATCAGTGCCAAATTGGACGTTGGTTAGCTATCTTTATCATCAATTGAGACAATCGGACGCCTCTTGATAATAGAAATCGAATTTCGCGTTTTAATCTCGATAACATGCAATTATGTGAACGTTTTGCGCGCTGGCTATTCATTGAGCACATCGCCCGAAAGCTTCGCAATTAGAAATTCGAACGCGATTACATTGTATTGTTTGTCCGTGCAATTCTTTTTCTGCATAAACTTGCACCAGAGCAATGCAAAGGTTGAAAAAAAGTCTGTGATATATTCCACTCCACAGGTAAAAATATGTATCAAAATCTGACTTTTAAAACGACGAAGCGCAAAAACTGTCCATAATTTGAGTTTTTGTCATGAGGATTTTTTTATCAGGATAGCATAAACCAAAAAATCTAAAAAAACTTTAAAAATGCCACTGGGATATTTTTTAAGATGTATTAGCTATTCAAATAATTTTAGCAGATAACCCTGGAACAAAATTGTTTAAAGACTTTTATTCAAAGTAAAGAAACTGGCTTTCCATAAATATCGAAATAACGAGACTGGTTACCTTACTAACGAAGCAAACTCAAGTAAAGAATCCGCAATAGACCAGATTGTCTTCCCTATCTAACAGCAAGTATGTCAAGTATTACAAGTTATATTAAAAACATTGGATATAATGGATCTCAATTTTGACATCCTTAGAAAAGAAAACGATAATAGAACCTCAGAAGTCCAAAAGTTAGCTCGATTGGCAGGTTCAAAAGGGGAAATAGAAACATACATAGGCCCTGAATTAACGCATGATTTAAATGAGGATTACGACCCTAAACCTCGAAGGGAAGAAAAGTCAAAAGAACGAATGCCCGAACATAAAAGTGTAGTAACTCGTCACCTAGAATCAAAAAATAACCCAAACGGAATCCCCGAAAATAAATCTTAAATTGAAATCGAGCGTATCCCAGCTAAAGATATAATTAAGACCAGTCAACAAATCACCGATCACGACGACATGCGTATAGAGGATTTCATAAAATCCATTAAAAAAGCTAAAAGAAGATGCAGTCAGGAATACCTACTTTTGTAGTAGCGGAGAAAATAAAAGATAATGCGGAAAAGTCAATAAGGTACACTATCCTAAAGCCTTCCGATGACTTGTCTGTTGTGCTACGTCAAAATCTTTCTCAAATAGGTTCACTTTCATCACTTAGACCTAAATTAGAAAACTGTAAACAAGGACCGACCGAATTAGTACAAAATTTCAGTTTAAGATTTAAACAAATAGTAAATGAATTAAAATATGCAGTTCAAAGCGAGTAATTGTCTACTAATGAAAGGGAAATTAGCTTAAATAATGTCTTAAACGTTATGCATTAAACTTAAAAAGGAAAATTGGTCTGCAAGTAAAAGCACAAAACCCCGCGAGTCTAATAGGGGATCAAAACCAAGCCATAGGACCTTAAATGTGGCTACGTGAAGGACAACCAGCCCGAGCATCAATTTTACCACATGTATCTAAAACAACATATCGCTTGCCACCACGAACGCACTCAACAGCAACACCTAGAGTAACTAATCATTCTATGCCGCTTTTCACTAGAGCGAAAATGAGGTGCTCATGGACAGAAGCGTCCGCCCAACAGAATCAACAAAATACAAGAAAAACAGGAAAATTACTTAAACTCCGAAGATATAACTCAAGAGAAAGATAGCGAGTAACTAGATTACGAGAATTCAGCCGAATCTCTGCAATAAATGGACGACTACAATACTTCATTAGGAGACATTGACACGGTGAACAATACCAACTACTAGAAGATTCAGTAGCTTCAATTGATATAATAAAAAGTTATCATGTGCCAGTAAATTCTCAGAAAATAGAACTCAGGAAAAAAATTTTGATGAGTAAACACGAACGCCTATCAACACAAGCAACCCATATTACCTATTTATAAAAAAAAAACATATTTTCTACATCGTAGATCATGCTTTCCCCCTTCCAGAAGAAGGAATACTGGGCTTACCCTTTCTTGAAATGTCCACAAGGTATGCTCTTACTGCAAATTATTTAATCTTGAAAAAATGACCCCTTCACGACGACGGAAAATACATTTTGCAGAACTCGAACACAATCTGTAAGACTAAATTGAAAGAAGAAAATCAGGACAAGTGGATTGAAAATGAAGAAAGCAGACTCGATGGAATTTACCGAATAAAAAATAATGAAATTACTATACCAGTTTTCAACTAGAGCAAAGAACCCATTCAAATTCCTTCCAATATTAATTATGAAAAAATTATATCCTTTCAATCTCGAGACGAGATTCAATTTGAAAGAGGGAGTGAGACCCAGCACCCTCTATTCACCTTAAAATTCACCTCTCTGGGTCGTCCCAAAAAAGGCAATAACTTAAGAATGGTTGTTGACTATAGGTAAATTATAAAAGATACGGATCAACATGCACATCGGCCCACTATCAACGATGATAGATTGGGACAACTATCGAACAAAATAATAAAAACCTGCTTGATGTATTTGAAAGAATTAAAAAAATAAGAATCGCGCCTGGAGCCATTAAAATGTGAATGCCTTAGACCCGAAATTGAATATGTAGGCCATGTGATAACAAAACATGGCGTGAAGCCCAATCCAGTAAAAACCGAGTGTGTAAAAAACTTTAAAACACCTACTACGGTCAAACAAATATAATCATTCCTTGGACTAGCATGTTACTACAGGAGATTCATAAAAAATGTCTCAAGTATCGGTAAATCTTTAAGGAACTTAAAACAAAAAGAAACCATTTTTGACTGGACCTCCAAATGTCCAGAAAGTTTTGATAAACTTAAAGAACTCCTTTGTAGTGCACCCGTTCTACGATTTTCCAACTACAAAGAAATCCTTTACACTTAGGACTGACGCATCAAACTCAGGTTTTGGTGCCGTCATTTATCAAGAAAATCAGGCATGCCTTTTTATATCTAAATCCCTTGATAAAGCTGAAGAAAACTACAGTACATCCGAAAACAAATTACTAGCGATCGTTTGGGCTTGAACAAGGTTACGGCAATACCCTTTAAGTAAAAAGTTTATTATACAAACCGAACATAAATCCTTATTTTAGTATCATAACGGAAATGATCCAAGTTCCAGATTACATCGGTGGAGATTACTTCTTGAAGAGTATAAGTACGGAATACAATATGTTAGGCTAAAAGAAAATAAAGCCGCCGATTGTTCATCAAGACTATTCCCAATTCACGAGAATGACTTACTTCAAAAAGCGATAAAAATCATTGACTTAGAAACAATAGAAGGACTGCAAGACATTGAGATGTTCGATATCTCTAAAAATCGTGACTTAAATACGCCAGTACCAACAAATTCCGGAAATCATGATTTTGATACATCAGTTTTAAAAAAACCAGTAATCATGGACGTCCTATTAGCAGAAGAAAATAGAATTAAGTTACCACACATAAGGATGAGAGATCCTTCAATAAAACTTGAAGGAGAACAAGAACAATGCGAAAACCCCCAAGAAACTAAAAACCCAAAGAAAGCCGATCAACTTTTTGAAAAATTCTTTCAATGGAAAGAAAACCATGTAACAAACGAGAGAGTAAAAATAAAACCAAATTCAGAGGGCAAGCTTTGGAAACAAGTACCAAAAACAAATATGCCTCAGTATAATGAAGAGGATACACCTTTAGAAAAATACATTCTTTTGGAAATGATCCTATATTCGTCCAACGATTACACAGATGTCGGATTTCATGTGTGTTTTAATAAAACTAGAGAACTCACCAAAGAAGAGCGCAAAACAATTATCAAGGAAGATCATGATAACCATCTTGGTGAAAAGAACACAGTTTATCGAACACAACAGATAGGCGATGGAAAGGTATGGATGAAGATATAAAAAGTACGTAAAAGCTTGTCCTGTATGTTAAGTCCAAAAAAACAACTAGAATCACTAATCAAGCCCAAGCTCTTATTCCAGAAACACCAAAACAACCTAATGAAAAAATTGCGTTAGATGTCTTCGGCCCACTCCCTGAAAGAAAACTAGGTAATAAATATATATAAATCTTACAAGACAGATTCATCAGATACAAAAGATAGGAACTTCTTGTCAGGTTTGACTTAACAATTCGAGGAAGCTTTAGGAATTAGAAATGTGAAAACTACTTCTTTCCATCCAGAAACAAATGGCAGTATAGAAAGAATGGACTCACAATTAGAAAATCTCATCAAAACTTCAATGGAAGATAACAATAAGAAATGTGACTTTTGGACTTTTGGAAGAAATCCCAACATCTCTTCGGCTATACTTATATCTGCTAACCTAACTTACCGCAAAGTAGTGGAAAAATGGATAATGCGGCATGAAAAATTTTTAGGAGAGCCAGAGAGAAAATAGAAAGTGAGAAAGGAAAAAGTAAAAAGGGATTTAATAAAAATATAATAAGAAGTCCTATGAAATAGGAAATATTGTCAAATGGCAAAATAATACTAAACAGAATAAATTGGACCCGACATGGGGAGACCGGGGCGTTATTACAGAAATTACTACCAATAATAATCTAATAATGAAATTTGAAGGCACAACCATACGACTTCAGATCGCTCAGATAATGCCCAATTTTTTACAGAACAATGTTGATCACTCTTATATTCCTTTAATTACTCCTAACGACAAACCACGCAAACTGCACGATACAAGAACTTAAATGTGAATATCTACATGGAAGAATTAAATAAAGTACACTTTTTTCATGAAGAATGGAGATTAATTATTGGGATAAATTTGACAGCAACTGAAAGAAAACTAACAGCTTTGGAGAATAACAGCAAAGATGAGTAAAAGGACGATACAAAAGACTAACCTCTAAAATCTCTATTCTCCATAAACTATTAGGAAGTAAAAGACAAAAAAGAGGACTTGCGACTTTGTTGGATATATTTCCAAAACACTATTTTGCATCCTTACTGAATCCGATCTTAGTCAAATAAATTTGGAATTTGATGAAATATACACTGTCAACAAAAAAATCGCCACAATATTGACACCTCCTCCACGGATTATAAAATATTGCATGATAAATTGGGACGAGAATCTGAATCTGCTAAAAAATTAAGTCAAACACTAAACTCGAATACTAAAGATAATTTTGTTAATGATATATTGATTTTAGTCACCCTATTAGTAGACGAAATGAATGAAAACTTCGACACAGCTATTAATGCTATTAATGATGGAAAGCATGAAATTGCACGCCCTCGATTACTCACACTCAAAACTATATCGCTTCGATAAAGCCGAGGAAAATTACCAACATATAATTGAAATCAATTCCGCTAATGTAGCATTGATTTAAGGATTATTTACCTATATAATCAAAATTCCAGTTTTGGAAAACGAAGAGGGATTTTTGCAAAGAATAATTCCAATTCCAACCAAATTTCATTAAAGTATTCCTTTCCTTAATGTCGTACCATGATTTGATAATTACTGGTGAATATCTAATTCTTAAAAGGAATCAAGCTAATTTACGTGTCTCTGATACAAATACTTTTGAAGCCAGCTTACTACGTAGATACGCGAAATCCAAATGTACGCAATCCCCTTATTTATTGCATAAGGAAACATGTATACCAGTTAAAGGAGGCTATCTAATAATGCCAACAACTAATGTTAATGTACGCATTACTTGCGAAACAAACGTTAAATCAATCCAAATAGAAGGTAATACTTTAATCTCAGGAAGTGGTTGCCAAATATACAATAATGAAGAATAATTAAACTTTCCTAGGAACATAGAAATGTCAACAACAATTACTATTAAAGTAAATCATAATATAGAAAACGGCGAACAAGATTTAGATTATTTAAGTTATGTAACAATAGCTTTAGCGAATATTTATTTATAAAATGGATGCAGATTATTTCATTATATTACTAAATGTATGCTTGAGAAAATATGTTTACTTTGTATCAAAAATAGAGTTGAAACCCGACCTCATGTTATCACCTACACTGCTGAAGAGCTACCTCCTTTAGAAGAGGTCCGTCAAACTCTTATAAAAGCAAGCAAAGTAATAATATAATTTCGAGGACGAAATTTCGACCTTTAAATGACCATTCGGATAAAAACGGAATTTGTTTAGAATTATAGGCAATAAAGTATACACTTTTTTCAATGCCATATAATTCAATTCAATGCTCTCCTTTTTAAAAGAATTTTGATCGAAATATTTAGAGCTTGGCTATTTCTCTAGAAAGAGGCACAATTTTTTCTATGGACTGAGCTAAGAATATATTTCCAATAATTGTTTTCTATGATGCTTTGCAAATTTACAAGAAAATTAATTATTTAAACATTCGCTATTAAAAATAAAGTGCTTGCTATTCTTTCTACGAGTCAATTTGTTTTCGGAGTGAAGTACGAATGTCTACCCGGTAAGTGATTTCTATGTTGCTTTGCAAATTTACAAGAATTCGTAATTATTAAAACAATCTAAATTAACGAATTCAGAGTTTCCCTTTTTTCTACAAGTAAATTTGTTTACGGAGTCAACTAAGAATGTCTATCAGATGACAAAATTGCATTACAAAATTAAGAATTTGGTCTTCTTTCTACAAATAAGCTCAATTTTTTCAGAATTAAGTAAATGCAACCTGTGCATAATTTTTTTCTATGATACTTTGAAATTTTACAATTATTAATTATTTGTAAAATGTTTATCGAAATATTTAGATCTTGGCTATTTCTCAAGGAAGAGGCACCATTTTTAACAATATTTATCCCAGGATTCTTCTCTATACTGCTTTGTAAATTTACAAGAACTATTTATTATTTACACAATTTAGATTAAAAAATTAAGAGTTTAGTCTCTTTTCTACGAATAAGCTCTATTTTTTACATAACTAACTAATAATATATTTCTGATGATTTTCTACGATGTTGATTTCAAAAATTTACAAGAATATTAATTATTTAAACAATTTCAATTAAAAAACTAAGAGTGCTTTGTTTTCTACGAAACAGGAATTAAGAGTTTGAGAATTTTTAGAAGAATAGGTAAATTTGTTACCCGAATTAATAAAGAATGTATTTCCAATTTTTTTTCCTACGATACTTTGCAAATTTACAATAATGATTTATTATTCAAATAATGATCAGAAAAGAATTCAGTATTTGACCATTTTAAACAAATTAATTTTTATAAGAAAATGTATGCACTATATATTTAATTAGAATTAAAAAAGAATCACTAATTTATTATGCAAAACTTTAATTTTCAACAAAAGAAACGAATTTTCAAAGAAAAAGGCTCCCAGAAAGGATGAATTGTTTAACAACAAAATTAATTTTTTACATAATAGTCGAGTTTCCAAATAAATGCATGAGTTTTTTCTAAATGTTAAAATTTCTAAAAAAAAAGTTTTCAGCCAAAATAGAAAAGTTACATTTGCAATTGAAAAGATCATTTTTAATTAACAGAAAAGAAAGAAAGAAGAAGTAAAGTTTTAACTGGTATACTGAATCATTAACGACAAAAAGAACGTTTAATGAACTATTTGAATTTCCATTTAAAAAGATAAATTTACAACTTCAAAAATTAATTTTCTACTAAAAAATACGAATTTTTAACCAGATATATTAATTTTGAACTAGAAAAGATAAATTTTAAACAAACAAAAAAAAACTATTTTCTAACCAAACATTTCACATCTTGTTTTTTCATCGTTAATAGAAAACACGTGTACGAAAGGCACGTTTTCTTATCAGAGTTATATTTGCCAGGCTTAGAAACTCGATCCGCATGATATATTTTTCAAACAGAAATTCTAACACCAGGAATTTAACATAAATATTAGATTATTTTTAAAGCTAAAGTATTGTGTAATCTATAGAAAGTTAAAATTAAATGTAAGGAATTGTTCCTTCAACTCCAAATTTTAAATTCAAAGTAAAATTAGTATGATCTAAATTATGACTTAATTATAAAATTATTTTTTATAGCACTTATTTACTTTGTTCAAAATTCCACAATTTTTTTGAAAAGTCATCCTTTCTTCCTGTAAATCCAAATGTTTGTCTGAAAAATTGATTTTTTTAATTTAAAATTATACTATATTATGTTGAATATTCATTTGTTTGCAGAAAATTCGTCTTTTCATAAATATATTTTTCTTTCTAGACTTAAAAATCTTTCTTGGTTGAAAATTAAATTATTTGTTCAAATATACGTTTACTTAAGGGTATAATATATAACTTTTTGATTAAATATTTATCTTCTTTGCTTCTCATTTGTACATTTAGATAATATTTTTTTCTACATAAAGTGACAAATCTTTTCCATTGCTAATATAACTTTTTTTTTTAATTCGTTTTTTTAATAACAAAATTTATCATGTCATTCGGAAAATTTTTTGTTCTAGAATATTTATCTATTTTGTAAACAAAAAATTTTTGTTGAGTATTCAACTATATTTAGCAAAAATTAATTTTTTGTTGTAGATTCAAAACTTATTTAACTCACAACACAAATTTTCTATTTTTTGTTGAATACTTTTTAGGTGAACATTTAATTATTTGAGAGGAAATACGTCTCTTCTCAGAATTAATTAATGAGTTAAAAAAGAAAGTTTTATTGTTTACTTTTTCATATCGCGCGTTGTTCGGCTTGAAATTTTTATTTTTTCTCTTCTTTTAATTTCGTAAATTCTATAAATCTTGTTATTTTTATTTTTCAAAAAAGTCCTAAGGATAAATTTGTATATAAACTTGTTTTCAGTACTTTTTTGAAATTACAAATTAATAAGAACTCGGATTATTAACAGCGATTGTACTAGAATTTTTTAAAGTTCATTAGTCAAATTTTCTGTTTCTTATTAATCAACAAAGCTGTTCAATTTTCAAACAATTAGGTGGGAATTTTCAACAAAAAAGATGAACTTACAATAAGAATATAATAGTAATTTATATTTTAATCAAGAAAAGATTTGAATTTCAAAATCAGAAACTGTTGAACCAAAAAAGAAGAAATTACAATATAATGTTCAAGTCCTCAACAAAGAAAGATTTTTCGGTCAATAAAGAAGACAAAACTCATACAAAAGTAGAATATTCAAAGTTAAAAAAGCTAAATTTTCAAAAAAAAAGACCAATTTTCTACTTGAATACATAAATTTTAAATTAAACAGTTGCCTTTTCAACTAAAAAGAACAGTTGGTTTTTAAACTTAAAACATGAGTTTAATTTCTTTGCAGAGTATTGAATTCTTAAGACAAGAAGACGAATTTTTGTTTTTATAATAATAAGGAAACTTCAGTTTTTGTGGATGATTCAATTTTTCTATTAAAATAGTTTTTA
>JAWWLR010000054.1:3480230-3490240 GCA_035041075.1 Acraspis erinacei
AAGTTCTGTGGTTCGATTCCCAGTGGAGCGAAAAGGATATGATCTTTTCTCAGAAATATTTGAAAATTTAATTAAAAAATTTATTTTTCATCTTGTCTGAAAAGACGTTAATCATTTCTGTTATTTGAAGAGTTAATATTGATAGATAGTGTTGATTTCTATTTTCACTATGGTGAGAACATATCTTTACTATGTCGATCGCTTGATAATATCTCTGATGATAATATAGATTTCTTTAAATTACTCGTATCATAATGTATCTTGAAAAATATAGCGTGTATTTTATATATTTATGAAAAAGGATTCTTCTTCCGATCTCTCTAATAGTTTAATGGAAAAGCACCCGACCGGAAATCGGAAGTTCTGTGGTTCGATTCCCAGTGGAGCGAAAAGTAGATGATCTTTTTTCAGAAATATTTGAAAAATTAAATTTAAAAAATTATTTCCCATCTTGTCTGAAAAGACGGTAATCATTTCGGTTATTTGAAGAGTTAATATTGATCGATAGTGTTGATGTCTATTTTCACGATGGTGAGAAGATATCTTTACTATGTCGATCGCTTGATAATATCTCTGATGGAAATATAGATTTCTTTAAATTAATCGTCTGTTATATCAATATAAATGATTTCGGGCAATAAAAATTGGATCGATATAGAAATGGTGATTTAAATTCAATTTTGTAATTTACTTTTAAATTAAATTTTTTTTATTGAAATGTTTCAAATGGTATTGGGAAAATAATTTTTTTTATCTCTTTCTATTTTCATTTAGATCGCTCAGAAACTGAGACTACCTTGCAATGACAAAATCAAGGCACAGGTCCAAAAAAAAAAATTCAGAAAAACGTCTCTACTTTTAGAGCAACAGTCGAAGAAAAGTTTCAAATGAGGAAGAAAGAAGAGAAATGGGAAAAATAGAAGTGAATAATAGTACATCAATTCGCGAAGAAGTGTGCAGAAGTTGGAAGAGCCACAATTACCACCAACCCGAATTTGTGAGAAAGTGCAAAAAGGTACTTGCAGTCGTAAAGAAGCAAGTGTCAAACAATTTAAGAAGTTACTGTTGCCACTTCAACTGCGAGTTGTTACAATTGATTGACGGCGATGGTAATTGTCTGTTCTGCAGCCTCTCATATGCGTGGTATGGAACGCAAGAGTATCATGCTGAAATAAGGGAGGAAGTGGTAGATTATGTAGTGGACAATTGGGACAGTTGCGTCGACGAACTCGATGTCACGTCCGTAGAAGTAATGTATAAGAATGCAGACCATTACAAAAATGTGATGGGTACAGCTACAGAACAAGGGACTGATTTTGAAATTCTCATGTTCACAATTCTATATGAGGCGAAAGTTGTTCTCTACATTCGTCATGAAAGAAATCAGTTTAAATTATGTAGGGAGTTTATCCCACCCGAGGAATACTGTAACAGAGATGAGAATGAGGATGTCATGATTGTATTCACCGGAAAACAAAGAGACGGGCACTTTGAAGTTCTAGTGTATGAAAATAAAATGAATTGTTCCACAAAAACTTGGACCGGCCATAAACGCAGAAGAGAAACATATCTTGTGAAAAAAGAAGAAAATGATCTTCTTCATATCAAAAAGAACTTTTCTTCTCTTCAAAAACAAAACTAAAAAAAATCCGAGGTGGAAAAGCAGATTTTTTACCTTCAAGAGCATTTTGCGAAGAGAGAAGAGTCAAGGGATCTAAAAATCGCGGACAAAGTTTCTACCTATGAGTTTAGCGAAGGAGAAGAAGTCGAAGAATATAAGATCTGGAAGGTAAAAAATAAAGAATTAGACACTTCTGAAATTAGAGAAATTGGGGAAATAGACGATTACGTAAACAACGTTAATTATGAGAAAATAAATGTTAGTGATATTGAACATTATAGCCTGGAAGAACAAGATGCACACGTGAAAGCACTTCCGCACAGCAGATGGAGTAATATCTACAAGTCATCTGAATGTGCTGATTTCTTGGCCCACAAAGATCTAGAAGACGACGAAGAAGGCGAGGAAGGATACGATAAATTGGAAATTGATGAAGAGGAATCGAATGTATTAGACAGAGAGGGGAGCGTAAAAGAAAATGAACTTAAGGAATACGAAGAGAGCGAAAAAGAAGTAAAAGAAGAAATGGAGGAAAGTAAACAGAAAGAGGGAGAACAGCAGACCAGTAAAACAGACAAAAAATATTGTGTTCCTATCTTAACTCTTAATGTCCTCATATGAGCGTGGCAAAATATGCAAACCTATGGTTTTGAACCGGAATGCATTCGAGCAACGATTAGAGCAATTTATCTTCGACAGCTAGAATGTCCGTGTTTGTTGAAATTTTAAAATATACGACAGAATAGCAAGCGCGTGTCAAATAACATATTGGGGTATGCAAAGTGTACACAAACTGATTTGCACACACAATTCTTTAGGTTTGAAATAGGTAACTTAGAAGAATCCGTGACAACCCTCAACAATAGATATCCACAGAATTTAATGACCATTCACACTCTACACAAAATTAGGTCTGAAGATATCAATGAAAATAGATTAAAGTTGCAAAGTAAGGACCTACAAGATTTATTTCAATTATGGGTTGAAGAGCACAAACTTAAATATCCGTACCTCAGAGATGTCGGTTTACCACCAAGGGCAACTATGTATACTGAAGAGCAGCTACAATTGGTGCGTTCTGATGTCGCTAATGGAGGTAAGAAAGGTTTAATTGCACTTATGGAATCGACGAGTGCAATTATGCGAAAACCATCAACAGTTAAGTGCAAGAAATTGTTCTACTACTTCATAGTATGTCGACTTTTTGAGTCAGTTATGCCCGTGGCCGAACTGTTGACATCATAACACGACACAGAATAGATATCTATTTTTCTGCTACAAATTAAGAATTTTATTATCAAACATACTGGTATGTGGCCATTCTTTAATGGAATAGTTATAGATTGGTCCTGGGCATCAATACATGCAATCTTGTTCATGTGGAATGGCATGAAAATTGTTGATTATTTAAATGTAGCATACGATTACATTGTGAATAATCTAGTTCCGTCAGGTCTAACGTACTTATTAACCTGCACTGCGCATGTTCTTCATAGAATTGCGAATATAACTAAGAAACAGTATCCAAATTGCATGACTATAAAAAACTTCTTATTGGATGGCGTCAGCTTAATATTTTTATGCAGAGACATATCCGAACTGGACAAATTGTTTCAAGACTTCGTTACAATTTTACAAAAAAAGGACAAAAGAAAAGCAGAATATGCTTTAATAATTTTTAATGGTTTTATGACGGATGACAGAATGAAAGATATTAATGACTTAAACGAGGAAGTTCAAATGATCGAACAAATATTTATTGAATTGAATATTCAAAAAGAATATGATAAAATGTACGGCAACATTCAAGTAGTTTACGTTAATTCAAAGTTTTACAAAAAGTATTATACGAAATTTGTTAGTATTTAAAACGAATTAGAAGAAGAGCAGAAATTAATGGACGAGGTAACAAATAAATATTATGCACCACAATTTGCAGAATACTTTACAATAGAGTTTATGTCCCACATCCCAATATGTGGTTCACTGATGCTTGACTTAATAGACGAAGATGTTTTACGTGTAAGCAATGCTTACGTTGAAAGCCATAATAAAAATGTAAAGGTTCAAGTACTACACAAGCAAAAAAAATTCCATGTGAGAAACAGGGCGGAAATTAAAAAAACTATGTGCAATCATTAATAGCTGAAACGAGTTTGGGATTTAGCGCTCACACAAAATCGCGCGTGCATGGATTGCAGAAGTCAAGGTATCCTAATACTGCTTCAAATCCAATTGTTGAAGACATTAGGAAACGGGGTAAAGAAATAAATAAAAGGAGAGAAAGTCACTTAAAAGGTCTCGAAATTCAACGCATCGTGGAACGTCTTATTGAATCAAAAAGAAAGGGAGAAGAGGAATCGAAAAAAGACGAGCAAGAAGACCATGTGAAAGAACCAAAACCTCAAAACGTTTGCCCAAGAAGAAAGAAGAGGAAAACTATGGAGCGAATGAAAAAAATGAATTTCAAAAAGAAGAAAATGGAAAACTGCTTAATTCCTTCAGAGAAAATTTTGGATACAGAGATCCCCACGAAAAAAATTACAACCAAAACGGATGATGTTCCTAAGCAAAAAGTAAATAAAAGAAAGAGAAAGGGAGCCAATGTCACATCCAAGTCTATATTACAGTGCAAGAGAAAAAAAATCTGTAAGAAGTAGCAACTCGTTATTGAAAGTAGAATTTCCTCCGAAGACGAAGAAACTGAAGGGATTGAATATGAGACGCGTGCGAATGAACCCTTTTCTTACCTAGAAAATGGAATCATTAATAGTATTGCATACTATTCACAATCTAGGTCCAACAAAATTATAGTGGCGAAGTATAAGATCGATGTTGACAAAATATCATCCAGGACAAAGGAGGTTTTCATAACATGTAAGCAATTCCATTCCCTAGTGGACAAAGCAGGATTTGTAAACGGATAAGTTATAGATGCATTCGCAGTCATTAATATAAAGAATTGGGATTGTAATGTAATGTACATGCCTACTGATGATACACGAACGGCGGTTGGTGACTATTCATACACAAGAAGGAAAATCAGTATTTCTTTATACAATATTGATTTTCCTTTACGTGAATTAATACTGGTGCCATATGTATTTAACTTCCACTGGCGACTCTTAATTGTTAATATAAAAGATAAATGTTTGAACTTACTGGATCCTTATGCGGAAGCTGCGGATACTAAGAGAGTCATCAAGGAATTCAAAAACTTTTTAAAAGCCTGCAAGGACAATTCAACATTTGGAAAATTGAAAAGGTTTGAATGGAGTACATGAGTATACAAGGGAAGTCGACCGCACCAAGCAATAAATGACGGCTCAAATTGTGGAATTTTCATTATGTACTATATGAATTGTTTGGGCACAAATACAATAATGAACACGCAATTTAATCCCAACGAATACAGAAAAAGGATAGCTGAAATTTTACTGAGTAGTGCCGAAGACAGTATCTGGAAATGCCTTTATTGCTCAACCCCATGTGAAGAGAAAAATGCCGCAGTTTGTAACGATTGCTCGGGAAAAGTACATCGGAATTGCATTTCTTACGGTGAAATCGAAAGCGATGAGGAGACTCAGGTCGATTTTACACTTCCCACAAACCCGTAAATAGGACCTAAATATTCATGCAAATTATGTAGACGGTACGTTCAAAGCAATGCAATTGATTATTAAAATTAGTATTTCCCATGTTGTAATTTTGCCATGGCCCAAGCTGACAGACTTGTCCGCAAGTCTGGCATTAGGTCCATTATGAAACGCCGAAGCTGGTCTAGGAAAGTACATGCAACGCTACTAAACCCGGGACGGTATTCTGGATACTGAGTCTGCCAGACTCAGACAGATTCAGCACTTCATGTGGAGCTAGCGCCAATCTTGGCATTTTATGCACGGGCTTAGGCTGTTACACTTTCATTAAAAAATACTTGTTCTTTTAGATGGAATAGATAAGAATGAAGGACTCAACAACGCAGCACGACGTCCTATGATGTACGCACAAATGGAAAAGCATTAGCATTAATAAGTATAGTAACAATCTGCTCCTTTATTTATCTTTTTTCTCTTACTTTTATGGGTACTACTACTTGATACATGCACTCGCGATTTCGTGCGAGCACTAAATCCCAAACAGCACAAAAAGTGCTTCTCTTTTCTCAGTCACCTCATTTCCTATAGTTACTAAAATATGAAATATATTTATGTATATATGTATATACTGTATTTGTTTTGCTACCTGTTAATTAGCTCTTAGTAATATTTTGAGATCAAGGATTTTTGTACTAAAAAATCAAAACTACTTTCAGCTACGTCATGGTTAAAATTTTTGCACCTATCCCTGCCTTATAATTAATTATTTAAGTATTACCGATTCAAATATGGCATGTTTCGTGGCAATTATGGACATAAAGTATCACGTTTTTCAATATCCAAATCTACCCCTCCACACAAGACGACAGATCATAAACAAATGGCTGTAAACAACAAATCAAACTCTTGGTGCTATCTTCAGACATGGAATAAACCATTTTTGGAAAAAATCGCGGGTGGCAACTTAAAAGAAAATTTCAAATTCGAGGTCATTTTCAGGTTTCTGTAGGACAAACTGTTTCATTTTACAAGTCTGCTCATTTTTGTATACCTCATTGAATTTTCAACTCAACGTATAATTTTTTTAAGTCACCATATAAATCCCATGCGTACAATAAAAAAGAAGAAAAAACACAAAAATTTACTGAACTGATCCACACCTGGGCGATGCGTACTTCTATCAAAGATATATAATTTTTCCGGAGAATTTAAAATACTGTATATCTTATTACCCTACAAAAATCTTGGGACTGATTTAAACTCAACTGCAAATAAAATTAATAAAACCTTTGAAAAAATAATTGTACTTTTAATGGAGATTGTTTAGGGCGTAAGTCTTAGGATGTATGATGGATTTTTTCTCACTCAAAAAGTTCCTCAATTATAAAATTGAACTACCGAGAAATCACCGGCCTCCCTGGGTTTCTCTTTTTTTCGGCCGATTTACAAAGAAACAAGACAATTCCAAGCTTCTCCAGTTTTCTACACTCTAAAAAAAATTCTATTGATAATGAAATTACGTTCCTTTCAAAATGCATCCTTTGAAATTAAGCAGATTTCTTTTGTCTGTCAACGGAATCGTTTCACCATGAAAAACCTCATCTGTTAAGTGTAAAACAAAAATAGTTTTACCGATAAACGATTTCTTTTGACTATGAAAAGAAATACTTTAACTATTAAAGGATTGCATTTGTAGCCCATCGGACGAAGCGAAGTGCGCCTGCGCTTCAGTGATTCTACATTGTTTTAGTTAGAGTTTATTAGTGCTTAATATGTGGGAGTAATTTTTGTGTTGAATAAATAACAATAATTTAAAAAAAACGTCAAAAAATGGATTTCCTGACGACCTTGGGAATCCGAGAGTGCGACGTGACAACTTTGAAAGGTACGTATACCAAAAAGAATTTTCGTCTGCATAACCTCACTTTTCTTTGCTTTTGACAATCGAGATATTGAAACCTAATGGCATTTATCAAACTTGGCCTAGTGCACGTTTTTTATAGCTCATATCATACAATTTGTTTTCTTTTATCCTCTAAATTATATTTCCTTTGTACGACAAAGGATTTCATTTCCCCAACAAAGTAAATACTTTGACAGTAAAAGGATAGCATTTGAAACGAAAATCCTTTAACTATTAAAGGATGATCTCTCATGCTAATTTTCAATAGAAAATCCTCTAACAGTAAAAGGAATCGTTTGACAGTCAATAGACTGTTTTCAGAGTGTATGACGAAGGGATGAAACTTTTTTGGGGTTGCTCTCGACATCAAATAAAAACATTTGAAACAATAAAATTGTAAATCTCGAAGTTAGGGAATTTTGGATGATTTTTTGAATGCTTAAGGGTTGATTTCGGGGTTGATCTTAGAGTGGTAGGTGGATGAAACTTTTGGGCCTCTTTGGACTCAAATGGAACCATTTAAAACAATCAAATTTTAGGTCTCGAAGTTACAAGATTTTTAATGATTTTTTTAATGCTGAGGGGATGATTTTGGTGATTATTCCAGAGTGGTGGGGGGATGCGACTGTTTTAGGCTTCTTTCGACATCAGATGAAAAGATTTAAAAACAATACAATTTTACGTCTTGAAGTTAGGGGATTTTTAGTGATTTTTTTACGCTTAAGGGTTGATTTCAGGGATCATCCTAGAGTGGTAGGTGCATAAAAAACGTTTTGGGCCTCTTTGGACTGAAATGGTACCATTTAAAACAAATAAAATTTTAGGCCTCGAAGTTAGAGGACTTTTAATGATTTTTTTAATGCTGACGGGATGATTTTGGGAATTATTACAGAGTGTTGGGGGGGATGCGACTGTTTTAGACTTCTTTCGACATCAAATGAAACGATTTAAAAACAATAAAATTTTAGGTCCTAAAATTAAGGGATTTTTAATCATTTTTTGAATGTTTAGGGGATGCTTTTGGGGGTGATCCTAGAGTACTAGGAGGATGAAACTGCTGTGGACTTCTTTAGAGATCAAATGGAACCATTTAAAACAATAAAACTTTAGGTTTTGAATTTAGGGGATTTTTAATGATTTTTTGAATGCTTGGGGGATGATTTTGGGGGTGATCCTAGAGTGGGAGGTGGATAAAACTGTTGTGGACTTTTTTGCACATCAAATGGAACCATTTAAAACAATAAAATTTTAGGTATTGAAATTAGAGGATTTTTAATGATTTTTTTCATTTTTAGGGGGTGATTTTTGGTGTGATCCTAGAGTGTTAAGGGGATGAAACTGTTTTGGGCTTCTTTTGACATCAAGCGGAACCCTGTAAAACGATAAAATTTTAGGTTGCGAGCTTTTTACAAAAAAAAATTTTTTTGTTGTCGTAAACGTTTCGAACTTCAGTTTCATAAAGATAGATGCATTTTCACAAAAAATTTTAAATTAGGAAAATTTCAACCTAATACTTAAATTATCAACCAAAGAAATGAATTTTTAACAAAATATAGAATAGTTCAATTTATAGTTGGGAAAAGTAATTTCTAATTTAAAAACACGTAATTTTGATTATAAAGTTAAAAAATGTTTAGTCAAATAATTAATTTAGGAAAAATTCTAGTAAGCTTAATATATATTTAGATGTTCTGAAAAGATTCCAAAATAATTAAAAACTTGAAAACAAAAAGAAGATTTTTGAAGATTTTTAACAAAAAATTTAGAAGCTTTCTCAGCATTTTAAAAGGTTTCAAAAGAATAAAAACTTGTATCAAAATTCCTAGAAAAAAATGACTTTTTTGACAAATTAATTTTTAAAAGTATTTTTTTTAATATACAAAAAAACATTAAACAGAATCTGGAAGATTTTAAGGACATTTTTCCTTTTTTTCAGGATTTAAACAAATTTGAAGGAAAAATTCGAGTTCCAATATAGTAAAAAAATTTGCATTAGATTCCTAGACAATTTTTTTATTATTTTTTTTTAAATTGTTTAGAAGATATTTTTAAAAAATCAGAATAAATTTTGATGTATGAATTAATGTTTCTACCTTAAAATTGATTAAAATTATGTAATTTTTACATTTTTTGATTGATTCTTCAATCCGACATTTTGTTCAAAAAATTTTTCTTTATTGACGTGTTAAAATATTATTTTTCATTAACCTTCATAAAGGAATTGGCCAAGTAATAGGAAAAAAAAATTGTTTTAATGAGAAAAAAAAATTAAGCTAGGAATGAGACTATTCATGCTTTTGCAGATTTCTAATATTGTATTTATAAATTCTTATTATATTTTTTGTTAAAAATTGATCGCTTTTAGTTGAAAATGGAATTGAACATTCATCTCTTTGATCAAGTTTAATATTGCATCATTAAGTAAAAAATGTATCTGTTTGGTTGAACATACATTTCTTTTAACTGAAAATTTAACTATTCAATTTTTGCTTAAAAATTTATCTTTCTTAACTGAATTTTTATGTTTTTCTTAAAAAATTCATATTTTTGGTAAAAAATTAATCTTCTTGGTTAAAAATTTAATTATTCAAGTTAAAGATTCATAATTTTAGTTGGGAATTGATCTGTTTGGTTTAAAATTAAATTATTCCAATCCAAGATTCATAATTTTAGTTAAAAATTCATCACTCTCTTTCAAAATGTAACTACTTTTTTCTTAATTAATTTTCTTAACTTAAAATTGAGCTATTCCATTTTTTTTAATTGATATTTTTCAAATCAACTTTCAAGTATTTGATTGAAAATTATATTTTTTAGTTCAAAATTCAACTATTTTATTGAAAATTCATTTTGTTGAAAAATCGTATTTTTTGGTAAAAATTAATCTTCT
>JAWWLR010000054.1:3541148-3565252 GCA_035041075.1 Acraspis erinacei
CCTGTAGCAGGAGTTTGGATGTTTTCGACGGACTTCCAATATTTTCCTTTGAGCTCTTCATTCACGAGGGGATACAAAAAAAGTCACTGGCAGCCAGGTCTTGATTGTAAAGGTGTTCGCACAAGAAAATCCTTTGCAATTCGCTGGAGACGTGTCACATACGTGCCGTCCATGCACGAACCCATAGACCCAACCAATCGCGTACAAACTGTCGCGCTGCTACCGCCTCAGATGTGAAGCAACACAAGTAGGTCGCTATCTACAACAGCTCGCAACGCCCTTCAACAAGTACTCCCACGTACCGCAGCAGCACGCCAGGTCGCACATGATTGGTTGGCTTTATGGGTTTGCGCACGGACGGCACGTACATGATACGTCTCCAGCGCATTGCATTGGATTTTCTTGACCGACCACCTTCAGCGGGCAATTTTTGAAATTGGCACGCAAAATTTGATGGCGTATCGTTATTCGAGCAAATCCTCCATCACACCGTGTTACAACTTTTAAAAACACGCTTCACACGGAACCGCTGAACCGCTTCCTTTTTTAAAGAAATAAACTTTCTTTAAAAAAAGTTTTTTCTCAAAATTCCTCTGTCAGCTTATTAACATTAATCAGATAAATTTATTTTAAAATGTATTGCAATTTTACAAAAGATAATTATTGTTTATTTTGAACGACTATTCTATTCCACTAGTTTAACAGTAATAATTTTTATATAATGAACCAAGCACAAAAAATTATTGATTCAAATGGAATTTGTTAAAACAATTAAAAAATGAATAAAAAAATTTTGACTAATATTCCGCCAAAGAAATATCAATAATTTTTAATAATAATGGATTAAACAAAAAATTATTTAAAGTAGTTAAATTTGTTTATATAACTGAAAATTTGTTAATAATTAGATATCGTAGCTAATTATTCTTTAATTATTCGTTCTTAGTTTTTGTTTAAACAAAGATTTTTTCTTTAATTTTAACTTTTATTCCTTTTATTATTTTTATTTTTTAATTTTTGGTTGTTTTAGTTCTGCGCTACGAATTTCTAATCAAAATTTAACGCTGTTTCCTCCTTTATAAATTTCATAATATCGCGTAAAAAATTTGATTCCTATGCACAAATTGAGCCTAATAATTTCATAAATCTGGAGTATTTATACAATCTTAATATCGAAAAAGGCCAGATATGAAAGACAAATACATCAGAAGGACAATTGTGGCAGCGACAATCGACTAATTTACGAAATATTAATTAGTTAATATCTTATCAAAGTTCTTGATGAATGGGCTTCTTTTGTTTAAAAAAAAATGTGGAAAGTCATTAGTATTATTTTTTTCACCTCTGTGTTATTCACTCGCCCTGTTGGTAATTATAGTGGTCTACAACATTATAATAATTTTTTTTTAAATTAAAGGTGAAAATATAAGGAATTAACGGTTTCCGATCCCTGGATTTATATACATTATTTAATAATCACTAAAATAAATAAATTGCGGCCTGTCCTTCATTTTTACAGAATTGATATGGTCATTGTCTAAGAAGAAAGTGGTTGCAGTTGATAATCCTACCATTCAAGTTTATGGTGTTTCACGTTACGAAAGTTATATTAATCGAGGAGGAATCTTCCCTTTAGAATTAAACGTAGATCATCAAGCAGCAACAGATAAGAATCACCAGTACATCTTTGGAGTACTCCGACATGACGATTTTCGTCTTTATCCATTACTGGTTGCTAAAGCGCATCATCTCATTTTCTGTCCTCAAGGGGGGAACCGTATTCAATACGGCAGAATTAAAGTGAGGATAAATGGTGAAATTGCGAATGTTACTGAAATAATTTCTGGGAACGATTCTCTGAATAATAAGTTCTTTCGCAAAGTCGAACGAACACGCATAGTTTCTGCCAAATTTCACGATAAATTAAACACCATTGTTTGAAAGAGAAAAACAAAAAATCTGTTATTTTAGTCATTTTTGTACCTTAAGTGAAGTTTTCTAATTATTGGGGCCATCGCCCTATAATTCTTTAGAGTACCCACAAATTATTTGTATTTGTAAGCAAAAATAAATAAGCTTCTATATTAATTTTCTCACCTTGTTTTCGACAACACGATTAGTCGCGAAATTGCGTGATTATCACTACTATTTCTTGGCCTGATGGCCTTAAGAAATTGACTTGATTACACTTCCATTTTTTCTAACGGAATTTTCTTACAACGACGTCTTAAAAACTAACAGTCATCCGCACCACTAGATTTTGTAGCCTAACCCTCTTCGCTTCACCTCGCTTCGCCTCGTATGCATGAAACTACTGCCTCTCTTTTCCTAGCATTGCTATCCTCTCGCCGCGCGGTTAATACCTAATAATTATCTGCTATTTCAAAAATTTACAATTATCTTCCTCCTACTTACTCTCCTATTTACCACTACCTCCTTCCCACTACCATTTTCCCCCTTTCATGCAACAATACGTTCATGATTATCCAACTTTTCCCCTCCTCTTCACACTCCTCCAATCAGTATTTCACTTTGACATCTCCCGTACAACACAATTTACACATTTTCTTATCTCTGAAAAGCCTGAACCTATTATAATCATCCATGCAGCCGCATCTTATCCTCACTATAAGTTCCTGAATTTTGTTCTCTCCTTCCTCACACAAATATTGCGTGCTCTCTCTCATATATTTCATATATTTCTCATATATTACATATATTTCCCGTTAAACTTTGACTCCCTTAGTCTCTCCTCCCCTGTTGTCTTTTCTCTCTCTGTATCATTCTTTTTAACCATTTCATATACCTTCTGTCCTTCCTCTTGAATCCTTGTGACTTCATCCATCTGCAATCCATTCATTCTAACATACTTTTCCCTTCCTACCGCCATGTACCCACCGCTACGTCTGGTCTCATTCTCCCACCAATACTCCTCAACCTTTCAGATCCTCCCATATCTCTTCCAGTGACTCCACTTTCATCCACGAACTTAATAACTGATGATATTATTCCACCCTCCCTTCGACTGTGAATTTCTCTGTTTTCTCTTATCCTTGCATATTCATGATCTCATAGTCTATCAACGATATCTACATCTTTCTCACATATGTGTATTCTCCTATTCGCCCCCTGTTACTATAAAATTAACTACCGCTAAGTCTCTACTCTCCATCCAGTCTCTTAGAATCTTCCCTCCTTATTTATTATCTTAACCTTCAATTTCCTTTTGAAATTATCCCTCACAAAATTACGCGTCACCCCTACTATCTTTACTGCCCTCATTTGCATGCTCTTCCCCTCTCCCTCTCCATGAAACACTTTCGTTAATCCATCCATAACCCCTATTATAAGTTTCCCACTAGCCCTTCTTTTCCCCTTTACTCTGACCGCCTCCTGGAGCCTACAACTCCACGCCCTTGGCAAATTTGGCTCTGCTCTATCCCATTCCTTTCTCTCTACCCACGTCCCTACCAGTGTCAGCACATCGAATTCCTGGATATACCTCCAGAAATCCTCATATTTCTTCTTTACCTCTGCTTTGTTCCAGTAGAGCACCTTTACCACTCCTTTAATCTACTTTACCCCTACCGCTTTACTTCCTACAAAACAATATTTTCTGCAATTTTTTAACACCTCCGTATCCTCGCCCCATACCCACATTTTCTCACCTTCTTTTATTTTCCGATACCCTACCTTCGTCGCCCTCCCTTCCTTCCGCTCCCTCCTAACCGTGTCTAGGACTCTATGTTCTATAGCAGCGCGTCCACCCTATTCCTTTCTTCCACGCTCTTCACCTGTCACCGAACACATTCCTACTACCGCTTCTAACACCAGAGATACTTTATTATCATTTTTTATATAAAAAATAATGTTTAAATACTCTAAAAAATTAGCAAAATATATTCATACGTCGCAGAATTTGAGGACAATTTGTAGTGAATATCTGAAATATTTTGAGAGAAATGTTTTAGGTTCAGAATTCCAAAGAGTTTTCCAAATTTTAAAATAAATCGTACATTTATGTAGAATTTAGGAAAATTTCTTGACAATTTCTATGAATTTTGAAACGTATCAAGAAAAAAAAATATTTCTTAAGATTTCAAAAAATGTTTTTAAGATACAAATTTTTTTGAATTACTTGTTTTTAATTAAAAAAGTAATTCTTAAAATTTTGTAAACATGAAAATTGAATAAATTTAAGTGAGGCCGAAATCAAATTTAAAATCCCCCTTCTTAACGTCCAACAATGAAGCTATTGTGAAGAATTCTTGAAAATAAAATCAAGAATATAATGACCAACTTTGGACAACCACCATAACATGTCCCAATTGCAATCTGAAAAAACGCCTTCCCTTTCATCTTCTAAAAAAAGAAGAGGAAAGGGAAGGCGTTTTATTGTTAACATATGATTAGTGAGCCGATCCCATAACTAGCCTTCTAATTCCTTTAAGATCCATGACTATTACCATCAGGCCAATAGAACATAGCTGAAGCAGCGCAAGAACGCTGATTCCCTTCACCTGTATTCAAGCCCTTGAATTGGCGGCCTTAGGGGCCCCCTATCGAAAATCAGCTCCCTCCCTCCGTAAACCCCTGGTGCCTTTGCTACTATGTAAGTTAATTTTGGTAATGGTCAGACCTGGAGCGGTCATTTAGGTCTGTTTCCAAACTTCCTGTGTCCCGATATTCTCATCCGATGCCTGACCGGCAACTGTAAAGTTAACCTGTCAAAAGCGGCAAAGGGTCCCATCTTTAAGGACCGCAAGATTTCTGTTCAAGATTCTGTGTCTTTTTTCTGCTGCCTATCGATTTGCCAAGCCGCTGTCCCAAGTAAGGGGATGAAACTCTCCAACACCTGGAGGAACACATACGGCGCTTCTAATTCACCCGTGAATCACGATATAGCTCTCACTATCATTTGGAGCAACTCAAATCCAACCTCCTGAAAGGCTGAACCTTTCCAAGGCCTTGCGTCGACCACAGCCTTGTTTATCTAAGCTTTAGCCACTGAGCGTCCTCCAGCGCTAGGCTGCGTGGTGCCACTGAGTGCCAGGATTTGCAGCTGCTCTACTGACCTGCTGCACATGCTTCTTCAGTCTACTTTTAAGGGAACTGATGATGCCTTTCTTTCTTTTGAGGGATTCATTAGCTGGTCCTGTTTCCTTACCCTGTTTAAGAAGGAGATTCAGAGGGAGGGAGGGATTCGAAGTCTCTCAGCTCCCGCGAGAGCTGGGATCATGGCCGCCACCTGAGTTCGACTTGCAACAGATGCAAAATGTCAAAAACGGATTATGTTAGACACGTTACGGACAAATCCCTAATCCCCTATGCGCAAACTGTCTATCTTCTTATTCCTTCGGTTTTGATTTCACGTGATCCATCTTGTTTCCACAATTAGCTAGGAAAATAAAAGGTCCGCTCCCGCAGAGACTGGCCTGCAGAGGTAAGTCCCCGAGAGGAATCTAGGGAATGTTTGTAACCCACAGGCGAGAGAGTGTCATGGACACGGTCATTCTACATGGCTTAGGGGAGTGGTCAGAGCGAGCGAGACATTCAATGAATATCCTTTCGCAGACGACCATTCCAACGGAGAAATGTTTCTTGGTCACTCTGCGGGCCGTAGGTCACTCCTGTCCCGACTGAAACCTGAAACAAAGTCCTTGTATACTATTGGGCCAGAGGGTGGACTTCACATAACGAATTTGTCAGGCTCTTCAATTGGGGTGATTGCTAGAAAGATTGATCAGAAACCTGGGTCGAAGCAGTGTTGCAGAGTGATCGTGTTACTAAAATAAGTATCTCGAGAATTTTAGATCAATCTAGAAGACCTATACCTCCTTCCTTGCTTTATTCCCCTCCTCAGAGAGGGACTCAAGCCTAACTCGAAAAGGAAATTAATTATTAAGTTATTTTAACTTAAAAATATACTTTTTTCTAAGATCTATGTTTTTGGTTGAAGTTTTAGTGAAAAATTAAAATATTTCACAGAAAATTGATCTTTGCAAATTCAATTATTTGGTTAAAACTAGCACTATTTGGCTAAAAAATTCCTTTCTTTGGTTCAAAAATAAATCAATTTATTGAAAATCTACAACTTAATTTTCGATTTAAATAAATAGTTTTTAATTAAAAATTTTACGAGTTGTTTTAAAAATTATCTCTTTCAATTTCCAATTTAACTTTTTTAGTAGAAATTGAATGATTTTTTTGCAAATACTTCCTTTCTGGTGCAGCATTAAACTGCTCATTTCCAAAGTAGTTTTCGTCTTGGTTGAAAAATAAATTTTAACTGAAAAATTATCGTTTAAAATTGTTGGTTCAAAATTGATATTTCCTAGTTGAAATTAAAAAATTTGTCGAAAGTTCATGCATTTTGTTTAAATTTCTTAAACATTTCAAACTTCCAGAAGTGGGATTTGGAATTAATTGAATCTAAACAAAGGTTATTAAAAAGAAAAAAAAATGTTTAGATCTATAAAGATTTATAGCCTGATTTTTAAAAATTTGAAAATTTCTCACAATCGGAAATTCAAAATATTCCAAATACTGCTTGATTTGAAAAATCATCTTTTTTTCACAGAAATGTAATTTTTTATGAAAATGCCACTTTTTGGTTAAAGTTTAATCTTCTTTTCTTAAGTGTTCCACTATTTTGTTAGAAAGATTTGATTGAATCAGTTTATTAAAGGCTTAAGGGTTCAACAGTTTTGATAAACTTATATTTCATTCTTGCGTAAAAATTTTTTATTTTTTGAAAAATCGTCCCTATGGTTTTTAACTTGTTTTTCTTTATAAATTTCATATTTTTGATGGAAATATAAACTATGATACATTTTTGTTGGGCAATTATCTTTTTAGTTTAAAAATTCAAGTATTTTTGAAAATACATCTTTTAAAGTAGAAAAGATGTATTTTTGAAAATAAATCTTTTAAAGTAGAAAAGACGTTTTCTTTCAAATAAATTACTAAATTTGAAATATTTACTTAAAATAAATCTTTTATTCCGTTTATAAAAGATTCTATGTCGAAAGTATTACAAGATTAAAAGAATAGTATTTGAATGTTAATAAAAATTTAAGACATTTAAATGAGATTAAAATAAAATTTAAAGTCCTTTTTTAATGTCCAATAGTCAAGTTAATGTGAAGAATTCAAGTCCACCTACCTTTTTTATTTTTGTTCAAATGGAAAACAAGACTTTTTTCTTCTGTTTTTAAGGGGAAAGGAGAAGAGGAAGGTTTTTTTATATTGAAATGGGAAAATTTTTTGGTGTTTGTCCAAATTTGATCGTTAGATAGGTGATTTTATTTTCAGGAATTCTTCATATTAATTTGAATTTTTATAATCAGGGAAAATGTAAAAAAGTGAATAAAAAGCCCTTTACATCGCCTATCCTAATTTCTTGACATTGTTCACAAAACCCCGATTAGTCCATGCGCTTGAGAGCTAAAAATGGTTCCCCCATCCTGAAAAAAGATGCCAAAAATAAGTTTTTTTTCGAATAATTTTAGAGGTACCTTTCTTCTTTAATTGTCGTTCATTTAGGTTTACTGCTCTGCTTAGGATCGTCTCAGTCGATTCACCAGCCCTATAGGCATGCTGCTCTTTTTAAAGTGGTCTATTTGACAAGACTTTATCGCGGATATATCTATCTTCTAGTCCTTTCACTCTTTTTAGAGAAAGCCGCTTATCCAGTCTCGCCACCTCTGCTGCTTTCTCGATGTATGTGCAAAATTTGGCCCAGCTGTCTTTCTTTGCCTTACGTATTGCGCCCCTGTATCCTTTCCTCATCATCATAAATGAGGTCCATAGTTCCTCCGTTTTGTCAGTACTGACACGTATGAATCTCTCTCTGGTTTCGCTGCAAGGCTCTTCGTGTTTTCCTTTCCACCAGTGTGTCTTCCACGCCTTTCGGAATCCTTTAGGTCAAAAATTACTTTTGTAGGTAGATTTAATGGCTTCCGTGACAAGTTTGGCTGCCATCTACAGCGTATTCACTTCTCTGATCCCTGTCCATTTTCTTCGGATTTCTGACCAATTTAGGACCCACGGGTGAAATGGATTCCAAATCTGAGAGAGTGCGTTCATCAGTCACTATCCCCATCTCGATGTTATCTCCAAAACTACCGGTATAAAAACGTCGGGGTGTTGTGCGTGTTAAGAATATCAAAATTAGTGTTCATTAGGTATTCCTGTTAATCAGTACTTCTTGAGCTGATGTCCTTTGTGCCCCACAGAGTATGGTGAGAGTTAGCATCATACGCCAGCAGAAGAGTTAGACTCCTCACCTTGCAGAATTTCAACAGTGTACGTACCTCGACTGGTGGGTTGGTATCGCTTTCATATGTAAAGTAAGCTGATCCTACGACTAGCCTTCCTATTCCTTTAAAACTGATGCCTATCACCATCGGGTCTCTCGATAATGGATCAAGCAGCTACACAAAGTTGATTCCCTTCGCCAGTATGCCAGTCCTTGAATTGGCCGCCTTGTGTTCCCTTTAACAAAAGCCAGCCCCCCTAAACCTCTAATAGTATCTCGAACTAACCAAGGTTTCTGGATTAGTGAGTGAGTGTTACTCGCAGCCATACCCCTTTGGAAAAAGACAAAGGCGCCCTTGCTGTGATGCACGATGGTTTAGATAATGATTAGACCGAAAGTAGTCAATTAGCACTGCTCTAGATCTTCTTGCGTCCAACAGGCTCCTCCTCTCAAAAGTAGTAGCAGGGCCTCTTGTTGAGGACAGCAAGAGCCCTCGTCTGAGATTCAGAAATTTGCACAACTAGGAGAACCACAGGTGGAGCACAGACGGGTCTTCCAGGTAACCCAGGAACCAGGCCGTAGTTCTTACCATATTTTCATATTTTTATGTCTAAGAATATCTCCTAATTTCCTTTTGACTATTTATCAATAGGAAGCGTACTATTCGTTTTAATCTTCCAAAATAAGGACAAAAATTAAATCATGGAAAAACGGTACGAGACACAATAAAATTCCTAATTACAAGATGATTCTTTTAAGAAAGGGCCAAATATTTCTTAGTTACCATTTTTTCATAAGGCAACTATAAACGGAGGGTTTTCCTAGAAGAATAAAAATAACGCGAACTATAATTGAGAGTTAGATTTTGCCGAGTTAGTCTATAGTGACTATAAATAGATGGAAATGAAGTATGTTTCAAATTTTAAAGAATTTTATAGGAACTGTATATATTTTGAAGAATTTACGTGATTTTAAGAATTTTGAGGAATGTCAATAGGCTTCTAGAGAATTTCAAAAAATGAATTTAATTTAATTATTTTCATGGATTTATTGGGGTTTCAAACAACTGTTTTAGAACTTTAGGGAATGTATTAAATTTTATTTTAAGGAATTTCCGCGAATTTGCAAAGTTTCCAAATTTCAAGTCTTTTAGAAGATTCTGAAAAGTTTAAGAGATTAAAGCAATTTGCAGGGACTTTAAAGAATTTGTTGAAAATCCATAAAAATGTCAAGGAATTTGAGTAGATTTGTGAGATTTTTGTTCCTTTGAAATACTTTAAGGTTTTAGAGTATTTTACAGCTGAATTTTCAATTTAAGACAATGAAATCTTAACTAAATGCTGAAATTTCGAAAATACTAAATTAATTTGAACCAAGAATAGTTACGTTTTCAAAAATAAATGATTGGATTGTTTATCCAGTTATGTTATTTCAGTTCTCCTTTAAGCTACAATTATGTATCTAAAAGGAAAGTTTTCGTTCTTAAATATAAACTTAAGTGGTATTTTAACTATCCGTCATCACAAACTCTAAAGTACTAATTATATATTTTATAAGGAACATTAATTTTTTAATCAGAATTGTTTGGAATGAAGTTTTATTGATTAGTGAATATGCCTGAAACCATTGATTACTCAAGGAAATTTTAAACTGCTATTTTAAACTGCTAGTTTTTCACTGATTTATATTTCGATAAAAAGGTAAAACAGCTAGGCGTATTTACAGAAGGAAAAATTACATTATCCACTTTGAATTATAATGTACAAGATTGCAGCTTACACGTTATTTACAAAGGTCACTCGAAAACATCCTGAGATTGGGCGGCGAACACCTACTAAAATTTGATTTACTTCTGCTCGGGTCAGTGTGGTAACCATTCCGCTTTCGATATTTATTTTTGCCCGCCTCATGTTTCTGATTCTCTTCACATAAATGTAAACTCCAGCAAGAGTGTTATAACTATCCAAAATTGCAAAGATGTCACCATCCGTTGTTGAGAGAACAATTTGCTCGTTGGTTGGCACAGGATCATAAACATTATCACTTATTCTCATTAGAAGTTGTTTATTGGCCGGAAAAGTGTATCGTCGAAGTTCGAATATTCTTTCTCTATTCCTAATGGGAATAAGCCGAATGAATCTAAGTTGTTCAACACCACATTCCATTCCAATAGGAGAAGGGAGCCTTGTGGGTGGAGTTATGCACCTGGCAGGAGGTTCCATGGACCTAACAGGAGGAGAACTGGATCTGGCACAAGGTGACCTTGACCTGACACGAAGAGGAATTTCGGCTGGAAGACGAGACGCCTCAGGTGAATTACGATTGTCAGAAGATGAAGGTCCGCCACGAGGACCATGAGGAATAGGGGCTCCATTAGGTAGACATTCGAACTGTGAACCTAAATCTGCAACAGGAAGAAAAGGATTACACTTTTTACATTATTCTTGGATAAATTCATGGCATAATGTGTGGCAAGGCAAAGAAAAGAGGAAAGTTTTCCCTGGGGAAGTTTTCAAAAGCTTGACCAGTATTGTAAGGAGAATATTATTCAGGAAGGTTCATGTGACAGTTTCACTTAGCATTTTGTTCCAAATAAAATACACTTTGTCAAATTTTCTTACCAATTGAAGTTCACCCACTTACATTTTAATGTTTGTGGTGGATTTTTAGGTTATCATTCTGCATAATTAATTAAAAAGGGTTGTTCACAGACTTCTTCTCGCTTCTAAAGGAAGAAGTTGATGCAGAATGTGATAGCACACATGGAAAATATAAATTTCAATAACTTTCTTTGAGATACTTACGGTTCATTTGGTAATTTCCAGGAAAAAATTTGGTTACCAAATTCGTTAAAGCTGACATCATTGATTTTAACAACAAAATTGTATGTTAGGTTGACGCAGTCTGATACCAGCTCTCGGCATTCGTCTCGCAAATGTCTTGGCATGTGTTTTGCATGCAATTATGGTTTCCAAGTTACGTATTTGAGAGCATGAGTGATTCGTCCTCGTTTGAAATTATCTAGGCACGCTTCTTCAATGCCCAGTTCATACCAAACTCTCTTGTGTGCCTATCGATAATATTTAAACCACTCTTCACTTGCTCTAAGTAAGAAGCATAGATCTTCAAGTTACCTATATACAATACTTGAGTGAGCTTATTCTCGCAATGGTATATCTCGCTGCAGATGTATCATGTCGAATTTCGTAGTTCAAAAGGCAGTTGCAGAAGTGTGATGCAAAATATGAGAGGAATCATGGTGCCATCCTGGTAGACACTCCTCAGGAAGGAGACGGTCCTCGATTTCGCACGATTTATTCTAGGTGAGACAGTGTAACTAGTATTTACAACAAGCATCAATCTCTCTTATCATCTCACTTTTTATAAATAAATCTTAAGCCTTTGGAACTGAAAGTAAATAAGTCTATGAGAAGTTGAAGTGAAAGCTGGTAGAATGCTGGCACTTTATTTTTACATTTCTCCCCACTCGTGTTCAATTCACTGAGTATTTCTGTTATTTAGTAGAGTTTTAGAGACCTTATAGAGCATGTACATACATGTTATTGGATGCTAGTTTGTTGAGTTGGACTGATCGCCTTTCTTCGTTAGGGGAATATTCCATCCTGATACCAGCTACTGCGGAATGGGCATCTCGGACTTTAAATACGCGCTGAAGATGCGGTATAGATGTTTATGTCAATACGTAAACTTCTTTCATTAAAACTATTTGATAACTTCTGGTTCTACAGAGAAGTTGTCTCTGCTCTTCCATGCTTCATTTAAATCTTTGGTAGTGATATATGGACATTCCATTTCAGATTTAATGATGTTATCGCAAAGTTCCTCGCACCGGATGATATTCTAATTATTTTCTTTCAATTTGTGTTTTGTTTTGTAAACCTCTCTCCAAAGCCTGTTGACCTTCACGGTTATGGTCAGCTGCTTGACAGAAGCAAGGAGAATGTTGAAGAGCTGCGATGGATCAGCGAAAAACTCGGTGAAATTTCGGGCCCTCTTCAGAAAAAAGCTCGCAGATCTTACGTAGTCAATCTCACGCTGAACATAAGATTCAATTTTTTCTCAAACAGCAAATCGTGTTTTTCAGATGATTATCGTCAATGTTTATCTTCAGTCCAAATGTCTGAATAAGCTCTCATAACACCGGATCGGTGTAACTTCAAAATTGGGTGAAATGACCAATCACTAGCGTGGCAAAGAGTACATATAAGAAAAACATAACCTAAAACATCAATGTAAGGTTATCCCTGAATAAGGTGACTGCAATGTTCACGAAACGTCAACAAGATTCGTAGCTTCGAACACGATTGAAACCCAAAATAATTCCTTTTATTATAATGAATCATCCTGGAAGCATTAGTTCTATTATACCAGAATTAGTTTAAAACCTCCCGTGCTGCTGTGATCCGTGGCGGTACTTGCTTAAGGACGTGGAGAGCTGGTGGAGATAGCGACTTACTTGTGTGTGTCACTGATCAGTCGGAAGCAGCAGAAGAGTTTGTATGCGATCCGTTGACTCTATGGCGTCGGGAACGGACTGCACGTCAGTGAGAAGTCTTCAGCACACTGCAACGGATTTTCTTGTGCTAACACCTCTATATTTGTTTCGTGACACCCCTTTCGGAGATAAGAGGAGTGTCCGACCATGTGAGGTAGCGCCTATAGAAAAAGGAAGAAGGAAATACCGAGGCGATTTAATTGAAACTGGTTTGAACAGTGACCACGAATCCTTCCCAATATAACCCTTCCTTGATCCCTAGAGACTGAAAGGTAACCTTTGTAGCGGGCTAACCTTAGGTCACGAAAGGCACCCGGAAGTGAATCTTTCTTTTTCTTGTATACAGAACAAACCTGGTGTAGTAGCCTAACTTCTTCCCTACAACAAGACAAATTATTTTCATTACGAATTAATCCCTTGCGCGTGGAAATATATGTATGGATTATATGAGGTAGGATAATATCGTTTAGGAAATGTTGGTGGATGCTAATTATTCAAAGGATGTGGAAAAAGGCTACGAAATGAGATTAGGAAAGGCTTACTTGGGAACGGTGTACGAGATACAGGCGCGCCAGTCCAGTAACGAGGAGGAGAGAAACGAAAATTTTGACAACGAATTATCTGCAATAACAGCCACAAATAAAGTTCAATGTGTCCGAAACTAATTAGAAATTTCAACTCGAGTTATTAAGTTTGGCTGTACTTTAATCAATTTGTCTGTCTCGCTGTTGTCAGGCAACCCGTCGCGAGAGTTCTCAGTGCTAGTGGGATCGCTGACTTTTGCTTTGATTGGCCGAACAGTGGCAATGGCATTGCATCCAAACATTGGAGATCGCCTACAGAGCCCACTGAAGGTCTTCGCACAAGAACCCGTTGCAGTGCGCTGGAGAAGTTTCACGGACGTGCCGTCCGTGCACGAGCAAATAAACGCAACCAATCGCGAGCAACCTGACGTGCTGCTGCGGTCCGCCGCGGTAGTTGCGCATGGACTTTGCGAGCTGTCGTAGATAGTGACGTGCTTGTATGCATCAGTGCTCAGTCGAAAGCAGCACGACAGGTTGTATGCGATTGGTAGGTTCCATGTGTTTGTGCACGGACAGCACGTCATTGAGTCGTCTGTTCTGATTGGTTTGATGTATTTAAATATACCGTTAAAAATTTAGTTTGAATTTTACAAATATCATCAACTTTTCGGTTGCTTTTAATGAGTCTGAAACAGAAAAAAGCCTGAGAAGAAGGAGATCGTGAGTTCTGAATGACAAGATGTTCCTGGCGCGTTGGTTAGACGAAGACATAAATAAGCTGGAGTGCGTGACAAACATGCCGTAATCGGATGGTTGCAGGCGCATAACACGGAATTATTGCGTGATCACCTGTTGCTTGTGTGTCTACTGGGGAATTTTCCGGTTTTGGTGAGGGGCCTTAAAGAGAGAAAAAAGTCAGGCTAATGCAGATGACTCCCTTCAAGAAAGCTAAATCGTCCTTTAAAAACACCGTCCACTCGGCAATTTGTCACGTGTACTTACAAAGATTCATCATTTTGTTTTGAAAATCCGTTTTTTTGTGCTTATTTATATTTCTAAAGTGCTTATTTACTTCTTCCTCTCCTATTATTATTTGATTGTTATTAAAGTGCGGCAAAAAATAAACATACTGGATGAATTATGTACAATTGTAGATATATTGTAGATATATTATTATATTATTATATTCACCAATACAATTTAGGACGATTGTCAAAGTGGAAACCAAAGTAAAAGCGACCACCATTTTTAAAAGGATGGAAGAAACTGATTATTTTACTGCTTTATTGCAGATGATATACGTCCAAAGTCTTTATCTTATGGATTATAAACGTCAAGCTTGACTTTCATGCATATTTATTTTTCATAAGAAAATTTCAAGAGAAAAGATTATTTACCAAATTCGATGAAACTCATATCATGAATTTTTACGCAACAATTTTATCTTTGAAAAACAAATAGCAAATGATTTACAGAAACACAATCCTTTAGCTGAAAAAGTTTTACGAATTTCTTGTACAGCATTTTTGAGAAGAGACGTAAGTTTTATTTTAATCGTAAAAATCAACACTGCTCATTAAATATTTAAATTGATGAAAAAAACGACAAAAGCTTGTTTGATAACATCAAACACTTTTCCAAACACTACCCCTGACACTCTAAAACTACCCTGAAGAGGAATGCGATACTAAACAGATAATGAAGTGCATCAGCAGTGTTTGATTTTCTCGGACAGTGTCGGAATATTCCATACCCTACGCAGGAATTAATTAATCATTTATGGCTCATTTTATATCCAAAAGCCAAATTTTTGGCTCAGCATTAAAAAATAAAATGCATCCCTCACAGCAATAGGATATATCGGGATATCCCATTTGATCCCATTTATCTCCCAGGTTATCCAAAGTATATCCTAGGGATAAACCGTCGGATATCCCGCAAGGCCGAAATCTGGATATCGCAGAGATATCCTGGGGATATCCCTTGAACGTTTCCGGGATATTCAAATATCCGGAGTGGGATATAAATTGAGTTACTATATCCTACTTAAGTCATTTGAACCACTCATCCCCCTATAAAAAGCCGTAATAAAAGTTTTTACCCCCCCCCCCCCTTCTATTACTGAACGTAATTTTTATTTTCCAGAAATGTTTAGATAGTTATTACTAGTAGAATTAGGAATTGGGTCCGAGAACTTCATCTTCAAAATTCCCTGACGTTTGCTTGACTAATTTTCAACAAATAAAAATGTTTCACTCAATAAAAAAAGAAAAGTTTATACAAATTGTTGAACCTTCAAGCCAAAAGACGAACTTTCTCTATAAAAATTGTATTTTCAATGAAAAAAATATTGCATGAAAAAAAAATAATTACCAACGAAACAGATGCATTTTCAGCCAACAAGAATGAAATGTCAGGATCGAAAAATTATTCATTCACCAAAAAGGAGAATCGTCAACTTAAAAAGATCAATCCTCAAAATGGACTGTTATACTATACAGTTAAAATTTCAATTAAAGATATGAATTTTCATCTAAAAATATAAATCTTCAACAAAAAAATAATTTTTTAACAAACTAATTTAACCAAATCTTTCAAAAAAAAAAAGTTGAACACCTAAACAAAGAAGATTCAATTTTCACGAAAAAGTGTAATTTTCATTTTTTTTAAATTACATTTCTGCGCAAACAGATTAGTTTTTAAATCAAAAAAGATAAATTTAGAAAAAAAACTAATTTAGTTTTCTGTTGAAAAAGATTTCAATTTACTTTTCACTAGCAAAATATGAATTTTTAAACAGGAAATAAGTTTCTGCGTAACAAATTATATTTTTAATACAAAAATGTTTTTAAAAAATTTTTTAAGTTGCATTTTTATCCATGAAGATGAAATTTATCTAAAAACATATAAATTTTTAATTGAAAAAGAAGAAACAATTTTGCAAAAAATAGTGGAATTTTCATCCAGACAGGAATGTAGTTCTCGTTTGAACCGTAAAATAATCAAGTTAAATCAGAAGTAAATTTTCTTCGAAATAGTTCCAATTTTTAACAAAACAATAGAGTCTTCCACCAAAAAGTATGATTTTTCAACAAAATTGTTGAATTTTTAACCAAACAGTTCAATTTTTATCCATGAAAGATGTAATTTCTGCTAGAGCAGGTGAATTCTAAGATCAAAAAGACAAACTTTCGAAAAAAAAGGTTTGAATTTTCATCCAAAAAGATTTCAGTTGACTTTTCAACGCAAAAAGACGAATTTTAAACAATAATTCAATTTTTAAGGAAATAATTAAACTTTCAGCAAAACCGTTACATTTTTGTCCAAGAAAGATACAATATTTCTATTAAAAAATATAATCTTTTAAATAAAAAGACAGATTTTCAGAAAAAATATTTTTCATCGAAAAAAGATTTCAGTTTTATACGCTTTCGAAAAATAACAAAATTTATAACTAAAAAGATAATCTTCAGGTGAAATTCTTTGTTAATTTTCAAAAATTAGGTACATAAATTTGGGACCCCTCCTTCCGGAACAAATCACGATTTTTTATTTCCAATGAACCAAAAAAAAGTTATTTAAAGAAAACCGAGTTTTGCCATCTTTTTTTCAAGATGGCAAAGCAAGCCACAATTTTATTTTGAAGCAAATTTCGAATTTCCACTAAAATGAACGAAAATTGACACTAAATAACTTTTCCGTATTTAATGCAAGGTAAAACTACCTAGCGCATGGACTAGTGTGATAAACTATTAGTTAGGTTTGAAAATTTTATGGACCGCCAATTTTTTTATCTAAATTTTTGATAACACTAAACCCTCGATTTAGGATCACGCGGATTAGCATTTCCTAGAACTGATCGAGCCTGCAGTTTCTCAGCTCTCGAGTACGAGGGAAGGTTTTGAATGATGCGTCACCGCCAGTACCGCAGCGATAAAAACTGGTGAAATAATATTCGATAAACCCCTTCCACTTTCCAACACGTCAAGGGGGCGGGAAGTGACTGCTGTGACTGTTCAAAGAAATAATTTTGGTCAAACCACCAACACTTTCCAGGAAGGGGAAACTAAAAGATTGGATCTTTTTTTTTTACTTTTGCAGTATTCCAACAAATTTGAGAGGAACTTCCAGCTTTTTGTAAATATATTTAGAATCCTTAAAAGTTCCTTAATAATTCACAGGTATTTGGGATCTTAAAAAATTTTTAAAAGTTGATTTTTTAGCATTTCGGGGAAAAAGAAGCTTTTGATTAATTTGAAGATGTTTCAATACTATACGTTTTTTCAAAATCACTAAAAAAATCAAATGATTCTTTATTTTGAAAACGATACTTCAAATCATTTTTAAACATTAATTTTTTCTAAATAAAAGATATGTAGAAGTTTTAAGAAAGTTCTAAACATGAATTAAAATTAAAAAAGATAATTCAAAATTTGAATGATTTTGAAAAATATAGAGAGGGATTTTTGAAACGTATGAAGACAATAACAAACTGTTCTTAATGTTACACAAAAGTTTTTTAAAGAATCTTAATTTAAAAAATTACTATTTTTTTTAATTATAAACATTTTAAAGATTTTTAGATATGTTTAAAAAACCTAGAAGTTTTAAAATTTAACTATTAACAGATAATTCATCTTTTGACTCGAAAAAGTACTCGAGAAAAGTACTTTTTTATTTTTCGAAGAAATATATCTAAGTGTTCCAGTTTTAGAATATTTAGGTTCACACAAAAAGTTATTATAGCACAAATTTAAAAAATGAAGCACAATCATACAGGGTATCGAAAAAGTAACGAAACGTCTAAATAATTTTCCAGGTAAAATATTTTTTCAAAAAGATCAAGGTCATCCTGGGAGTATCTGTTAACGAGAAATTCAGTCGTGACGTTTAATATGACCTTGAGGTTGACCTTCAAGGTAATTTCAAGGTCAGCTGAAGTTTAAGGTCAACCTTGACCCATGACCTTAAAACATGTTTGGATGTAAAGTTTCCCGCACAAATAACCTTGAAGGTCTAGCTCAAGGTCAATTTCAAGGTCAAATTCAATATCACCACTGGATTCCATATTAAAATTTATTCCAAGAATGAGCCTGCTAAATTTCCTGTTTCATTAGGTTCCAAGAAAGGGCAAAATAAGTCTTGTTGGTATTTAGAGCATATTTATTAACTTTTAAAGAAACTTTGGCAACTTAAAATTGTCGGTATTGTCTTGCAAAAAAATGTACAAAATTTTATAAAAGTGAAAAATAATTAAAAAAACTGCAGAAAAAATATATAAAATTCCTAAAAAAAAGAGCAATAATATGAAGAAAAAAACTGCTCATGATGTGTATTTGAAAATATCAAGTTTTTTCAAATTCAATAATTTGTATTATAATCATTTTTATTGTATTTGGCGGTACGCGATTTGAGAATAATACGGCTTCATCGTCAATTATTATTTAAGTTTATTTCTAGGTTTTATTTCGTTTCAAATTTGTTGTTATTTTTTCTCATATTTTCCCCACGTTCTTGTTTTTATATTTAAAAAATTTTAAATTTCATGTTTGTCGTTGGCCCAGTTCTACGAGACGATGCTCTAATTAAATTCTGTTTCCTTATTTACAAATTTCTAAATATAACGAGAAAAATAGTTTTTGTACCTCTAAATGCTACCAAACAATGGCATGACTTTCCAAATTTTTTGCTTTTACATTGTGGAAAATCCGGCTAATCTCAGATCTTGAACGAGTTGAAGAATATGTTCTAGTTACAGTCTTGGTACAATTCTTCATAAGTGGACTTCCTTTTCTGAAGAGAATGTGGACCGAACTTTTTATTCTATTTTTCAATTTATTGATGTTCGAATTTGTTGGTAAGTACAATCATAAATAATTTAAAGTGAATTGTTTATTTCAGTTTTGATTTATCATTTGATATTCAAGAACGTTGAAATAAAAAAAAAATGTTTTATAAAACGCAGTACTCCTCAAAAATATTAATTAAAAAAAAAACTAACTACTAATCAAATTACTTTTGATTTCATGAGAATAAAGTTCAGCGCTAAATATTAGTTAATATAAAATTAATAATTATTCAAAGACTCGATTCTATATGGCTCCACGTGGCGCTTTTATAGTGCTCAGCGTCACGTCAAATTTAGTCTAATCGAGTAATTTGATCAGTGGAAAAATTTATCAATTCTATTAATGGAAGGATTCTAATTTTAAAAAAAATTATATGATTAATATATATGACTGATTATTATTCAGTGATAACATTCCATATGGCTTCTGATGGCCCTTAGACAGTGCATAGTAGGGTGGCTCAAAAAAGCTTATTTTTTAGAGGACAATGATCGTCTCAATTTTATTCCAAATCCGAAAGAAACAGACTTTTTAAAACTAAAGTTCAAAGCATCGACAGCAGTAATTTGGTGATTGTGAATTCTCTTTTGTTAAAGCTCTTTTGGCTTAAAATGTTAATTTTCGTTTATTTTTTTAGATTTTGAAAATGCTATTTCTCTGAATATTCTCATTTTATCGACAGATGCCAAAAGGATAAATTGTTCGAATTTTATAGTACTATAAACACATATACATATAATTTTCAAATTTTGTAAAAAAATGGTCTCAAAAATTTTCAAAATGTGCTAACTTTTCGAATTTTCATCCAAAATGGCTGGCTAACGAACTTGGTCTTTAGTTTCGGACACTAAAAGCGTACACGAAAGGCCAATTAATTTTTTCAATTCTTTCGAAAGTTATCTTGCTAACAAACTAAACATCTACAGACACACACAGCCAGACAAATTCGTAAAAACCTTTTTTTTCTGTTCAGGAGGTCAAAAAACGAGGAATTTTACAAAAACCGGGGGGGATCAAATTTTACACAAATTTAATTCCTTCTCCAGATGAGAATGTAAAAATTAAATTTTTGGAAAACCCACACACAATAAAACAAAAACTATTAATCCTATCAGAAAGAGACCAGGCACATTTTTACATATTTTTAGAGTGCACAATTTTTGTTGAATCATCATTTATCCTATCTTGCCTAGTCTGAACGCAATAATGGAATTTTTTATTTTTTTATTATTTTGTATGCATTAAAAATTGGATTTTTTTATTTTTTACGAAAATTCAAAAAGTTGTTGAATCTTGTAGGGTGTTCAAAATGGAACATTTTCCTTCCTTTGAGTTTTTTCATATCTTTTGCATATATATAGTATTATTATTAGTTGAAAATAAATAATAATTTATTTTTTTAACAATTTGGATTTTTTTGAATAACTAAACATTAATTAACCAATGTTGTTACATATTTCACTAGACTAATAGTAATAATGTTTATTTTTAAAAAACTCAACAAAAGAAGAACTTCCATTGTTTAAATAATCAAAAATTAATGAATTAATTTTAATGAATATTCAACTACACCAATAGTAATAATTTTTAAGGAGAAAAACGAATTTTCGAAAAAAAATTATTACAAAAATTCCATTGGTTTAAACCATTAAAAATTATTGAACCAATGTTCATAAGTATTCCACTAGACTAATAGTAATAATTTTTAGGGGAAAAAACGAATTTTAGAAAAAAATATTTAAACAAAATCGATTTCTTAAAATAAATTTATGTCACTTAATATACATAAACTGGCAGCTCAACGAATTAAAAAAAACACAAGTTCTTTACAAAAACAGGATTTATTTAAATAATTAAAAATTAATTAAAACATGTTTTTAAATATTCCACAGGACCAATAGTAATAATTCTTATTTAAAAAATTGTTTAAAAACATAAAAACAACAAATTCCATTTGTTTAAACAACCAAAATTAATGAAACAATTTTTTAAAATATTTAAATAATAATAAATGATTAATAATAAATTAATTAATAATAAATAATCGTATGTCACTGAATAGAAACAAACTGTCAGTTAAACGAATTATTAAAAAAAAAGTTTTACACAAATTGGATTTGTTTAAATAATTAAAAATTAATTAACCAATTATGTTAAATATTCCACTAGACCCATAGTAATAATTTTTATTAAAAAACTCAATGAAAGAAAAACAACAAATTCCATTTTTTTTGAACAATTGAAAATAATGAATCAATGTTAATAAATATTCCACTAGACTAAGAGTAATAATTTTTCAGGGAAAAAACGAATTTTCGAAATAAAAAAAAATGTTAACAAATTTCATTTCTTTAAATAGTTAGGAACTCATAGGAAACAAATAATTAAAAAGTCATTAAATTGAATTGTTATAAACAAATTTTATGAAAAAATTGACAAATATTCTTATTATTGGGAAAATTTTTGTATGTTTGCTAAAAGTGCTTCTTATTACTGTAGGAATGACAATTCATTACAAACCTAATTTAAAATTTCATATAAACTATTCTTATAAATAATTCTTGTGTTAAAATATTAAAATTCCAGATTTATTTCAAATTATAATTTCCTTCAATCACCAGAATTCCCAGAATGTTAAAAACTCATCTTTTTGTAAAAGATAAAAGGCTTTAAAATTTTACTTTGGCAAATGTTTCACATTTTATTTGAATCTCTTCCTACCTTTGGTAGAAATTTAAAATGTTTTGTTAAAAATTCCCCTTTTTTCAGTTGAAAATAAACTTTTGAAACTGAATATTTAGCCCCTACATTTATAGTGAGAAATTGATATTTTTAATTGAAAATGTATGTTTTCTATTATAAAATTCGACCATTAAGTTGAAAACTCATGTATTTTTCGAGAATTCAACTATTTTGCTGCATATTCGTCTTGTTTATTTGCTTTAATTTAATTTTTATTTTAAATAAAAATAGTAACAGGATGAAATATGAAGTAATATCGGGTTTCTTAAGAAATCATATTTTTTTATTAAAATTCAATTAAATTCTTTTATGGAACTTCATAGTTTCGGGTGGAAAATTGAAAAAAAATTTGTTGGTTAAAACTTAATTTCTTTAACTGAAAATGTAATGATAGCTAGTTCATTTTCAAATTTGACTAATTTTTTCTTGACTATTTTTCCATTTTCCTTGATCAGCAACCTTTAAACGGCACACTGGTGCGAATTCGCACCGAGGCAATTTTTAGTTTGTTCGGACACTATATTCAATATATTTCTTAAACATGCGAAATATATGCTAGATGTTTATTCCACAATATTTTAAATATTTAATATTAAACCTCAAGCGGCACACTTTAATGCAGCAAAGGTAGATAGTATAATTGTGCGAATTGTTTTTTTTAGCAATGTTATTATTAAATATTTAACATATTGAACGAATAATAACCATCTAGCATATCTTACGCATGTTTAAGAAATATATTTAATATAGTGTCTGAACAAACTAAAAATTGATTCGGTGCCAATTCGCACCAGTGTGCCTATTGAGGGTTAATATTCAAATACCGCAGCATTTTATCTTGTTATATTTTTAACATAGATTCTTTTATAAACGGAATGAAACAGTATTTCGTATGAAAATTAAAAATGTTCAAATTGATGAATTTCTTTAACATAAAAAATTTGTTTAACAAAATCCTTCAAACAAACTACTATAATCCTCAAACAAAGAAGAATAAGTTGTAACCAACAAATTGTATTTTCATTTGTTAAATGATATTTTTACTGAAACAGATAAATTTTTTAATCCAAAATATAAATTTTGTAAAGCTAGTTGAATTTTCATCAAAAAAATAATCCAAATGACTTTTCAAGGTCAAAATATTAATTTTTGAACCGATAATAAATTTTAATAAAAAAATTTCAATTTAAAAAGAAAAGTTTTTTCAATTAAAAAGGAAGAAAAGGTAACAAAATATTTGAATTCCCTAAAAAATATTTGCATCTTTAATTTTATCAAAAAAAAAGGAAATTAGTACATTTTTTTTTAAGTTGAACTTTCACCCCGAAAAGATTTAGTTCTCTTTTCAATCCCCAAATATAAATATTAAACAAAAATTAAATTCTTACTACGTTATAGTTAAATTTTTAAAAATTCGGAGAGTTTTCAACCAAAAGTATGCCTTTTTAACAAAATCGTTTAATTGTCAAAAAAAATTTGCATTTTCATGCAATAAAGATCAAATTTCTCATAAAATAGTTGAATTTTTAATTAAAATATTCTTTTTTAAGAAGATGAATTTTCATCCACAAAAGATTTTAATTATGTTTTCAACACCAAATATTAAATTTAAAGGAAAATTTTGACTTAAAAAAACTTAAATTAAACAAACGGTATGAATTTTCAACAAAATTGTTCAATTTTCTGACAAATAGGGCATTTTATCCAACAAACATGTAATTTCTGCTGAACCAGGTGAATTTTTAAATAAAAAAGTCAAAAGTTCAGAAAAGATAGTTTTCATCGAAAACAGATTTTTGTTGACTTTTCAGAAACAACATTTGAATTTTAAAGAAAAATGTTCATCTCTACAAAACAAGATAAATTTTTTATCTAAAAAGACGAATTTTAAACCAATAAGCTGAATTTGCAACCAAAAAGGATTGCTTTCTGAGAAAATTGTTAAATTTTCAAAAAAAAATAAAATAAAATTTATAACTAAAAGAATAATCTTCAGCAGAAATTTTTTTGCGAATTTCCAAAAATTACTTACAATGCGGAAGAAACAGAGCTCGGACAGGCTTCCTAAGATTTTTCGAATTAAATATTTTTTCCTAAATTAAATTAATTATTGTGTCAGTTAAAATTTTTAGATAAAACGGCAACTTTATATCGTTAGAATAAGAGAATTACATTACAAATAATAATAAATCGTTTAAGCAATTTTTTTTTAG
>JAWWLR010000054.1:3808349-3818860 GCA_035041075.1 Acraspis erinacei
TAAGATTCGTCCTAGCGTTTGGCGCGGCTGTTGTACCTATAGGTACGTCTGGTGTACCAAAATTTTTTCCGTGTATAAAAAATTACAATTGCTTTGAATATTCTATTTATCAATATTAAAGTAACGTAAACTAGATAATCATTATTTTATTTCATAATTCTTAATTTTAGTGTGCAGTTTTGGATAGAAGTAAGGTTCTCGAGTTTAAGGCTTCCCAGCGGCTTAAATCAGGTAAAGGGTTTTAACAATTCTGGGTCAAAACTGAGTAGATCCGAATATTGGCCTGGGATCGCCAGTAGATACGGGATCTACTTCTGGAGACCCCTGCGATAAAGCATAGACGAAAACTTTAGAAATTAATAAGAAAGAACAGTTAGTATTAATATTGAAATTTCATACATTTTGTGCAAGAAAATTAGAAGGATTGAAAAGACTTTTTTATTAGCCCCGTATTGATAGCATTGGGCGCACGGATTGAAAAGGACTAGCAGGTGGTTTGGGATACACGTTTATATTGGCGCACGGATTTAAGACTATTGAAAGTTTGGAACGGATTGGCTTCCGATTCACTCGGATTGAGTGCGCGGACTTGAGAGCATTAAAAGGATTAAAACTGGCTTTGGTTGAGCCTTGATTTCATTCAGATTGAGCATCGGAATAAAAAGGAGTGAAAGTTTGTTTCCGATTGGTGTTTGATTTATTGGAATTTGTTTCGGATTCACACATCTATGCAGATTGGTGTCAGATTCAGTTGGATTCATTCTGGTTGAATTTAAGAAGTTCCGCATATTAAAAAATATTGGAGGGACGGATTGAAAAATGGATTCGTTATGGGTTTGGGTTGAAGTTGATGCTGATACATATATGGAGGATACCGATAAGTGAGCCTCAGATCCATTCGAATTGAATTTGGGGTTGAGACATATTGGGATTGGGATTAATCCTGAGGTTGAAAGACGCATTGAGAAGGTTTGAAGAGGATTAAAAACTTACTTTGTATTGTTTCGGATTAATTCGAACTGCAAAAAAAAAAGTCAAGATAATTACAAAATATTTGAAATGACGAAAACGCGCGCTCAGGCGCGCGATCGGTCTCATAGTATTTAAGCTAAGTGTTATTTATTTTTGCAGTTGCATCGTTATTGTCATGTCTTCATCAACTGAGGGCGGAAAATTTGAGACTAGAAGAGCATGTAAATAGTCTTTTACAAAGAAGGGATCATTTACTGGCTGTTAATGCCAGACTCGCCATCCCTTTGACAAATCATTCTAACACTCATCCAGGTAAGATATTGGTTTAAAACAATACTAAATAGTATACATACATTCTAAAATTGTTTAAAATACAGAATTTTAGGATAAAAGTTAAGAGCCAAAGGACATATAATATGGTAATATTTTCTGATTCCTTATGTGAATCTGAGATACGCGTTTTGTACCCTCTGTATCCTCTCTCTCAGGGTGGCGTGCAGACATGGCCGATATATCGTATACACATGTTCCTGAAGGGACAGCACCAAATACTGACAAAGTAACATTCTTACCCTGAGTATAAGGGAGCATATAATTTTCTTTAGGACAGATACGCGGCTTTGATTTTGGTGGTTACATGTTACTTGAAACTCTAACTGGATTACATAGCGACCTTGGCGTTTCCGTTGAGCTACGCTGGACAACGAAGGCAGAAAAAGATGGAAGTGAAGTTCTGCCAAAATATCTGTCAAACGAACCTGTGTTAAAGAAAGTTATACCAGGTTATGTTAGCGTAAACAAGTGTTGATTCTTATATTCCGGACTTTATACCATGACAATATCTGTCAAATTTATATATTAAATAAATATTTTAATATTTTATTAGATAAAATTGTATATTCGGTGTTTTGCAAATTGTCTTACGTAATTAGAGAAACAATTTACTATATTAATCTCTCAATAAAATTTATATTTAGAGAAATGAAATATTTATTACATTATTAGAAGTATTACTCAATCATTATTATAATTTTTATAACATTGAAGGATTTCTATTTCTTGAATACATTAATAAAATGTTTAATTTTAATTATGCTACAGATTTATAGTCTCTTTTGATGGCCACGAGGTTTAAAAAAGTTTTGAATAAAATACAGTTTCTTGTTAGCGAAGTGCCTAGGGTCATCGAAAATATTTGTTCTACGCTCACTGTATTTCAGTGAACCTAGACACCCTTTTCCAGCTTCTCCGGGCTCCCCGAAAAGATTTGTTTCACGCTTAGAACAAGAATACACCAATTTTGGTTTGCGATTTCAACACCAGTATTGTATTTCCGGCTTTCCTCACACCACCAATGGTATGCATTATCTTCTGGATCTATTTAGAGATACTTGTAATATTCTTCTGTCTCATTTTTTTCCGAATCACTAGTGTAATTTCCAAAAAATAGGAAATTAAGTGCACTTTCTTTTTGCTTCTTATGCTGATTTCCTTATGTCTTTTTTTGCAAAACTAATTTTGATCATTAAACTTTGGCTGTTGCGTAAACAATAGGGGTTTCAATAGTTTGGTACCTGTTCAGTAAAATGAATGAATTATTTATTTCGTTATTCAACGAGCATTTTCGTTATTTCGTTATTTAACCAGCATTCCTGGACCAACGGTTATGATTTAGTCCATCGAAAATGCTATCCAAAAATCGAATATTTCATTTTTATGCTGAGCGACGTCAGATATGAAAAAAGGTTAAAAGAAGAATTGATTTCTATTTTGATTTGATGCATCGAAAATGAATAAATAAACTTGGCGCGCCAAGTTTGAGCGCTCCTAGGTCGCACGGGTACGCTTTCGCGCTGCACGCTCGTGTTCGTGCAGTAAATGCCTACACTTTAACTGCATTGTTTCAAATGTCATAAATATTATCACTTAATTAGAAAACTGTGATTTTAACTACTGAGGAATTATCAGGTTTCTCCATCTAATCCTTGGTCATTTTTGTAGCAAGCATAATTAATTCACAAAATCCTTCTTTCTTTGCACACGTTTGAGGAATAAGGTCTTTGTATACCATTTTTACAATACCTTCGTTAATTACTGCAAACGGAGAATGTAAATCTTTACTGGAGTCTGTTTTTGGTTTTTTCTGTAACTGACGGATTCGAGGATGATTTTCTTCAGATGAAGAGGATACTTGGGATTCATTTCGAAGAATAATGGAAGAATTACTTTCAATACTTTCTGTATTACAGTTTTAGGTACAAAATTAAGAGCATGGTATAATTTTGAGTTCGCTTTTTACTGCTGTTATCTTTACAAAGCGACCGCGAGCGTTGGAGGTTTTTAGTCGCTTGCTACCTGATGGTCTAGAAAGTCTTTCAATAGAATGCGACATGTTTTAAACAAAAAAACCGATGCATGTTTCACATTCCTCCACATTGTCTTTACTCCATGCCCTAGCTCGCTATACTTCTGGATCTTGGTTGTACAGGTTACGGACAAATTCCGGTGAAGTGGACAAGCAATGTCGATGATGTGAACTCTTCCACCACAATGTGAGATCAATTGACTTTGATATAATGATCCGTCTGGATAGTAACATCGCAATATAAGATGTAATTTTCGTTTTATAAAACGGACACTGGAATGTATCTATAGAATGTCATTCATTCTGTTAAGAGTCCTAGGTTTAGGGCAAGTTGTTGATGTATACTAGAAGTCTTGCGCGCGTCAACGCACGCGCCTATTAATGTCTTTTTGAATGAAAAAGAATAAACCGATTACTTTCTTTTCCATTTTAGTTATATTTAATGAATTTTACCAAATATTTGCATAAAATAATTAGGATGCAGCACAGGATGAGTTCTTTACCCTCCAATAAAGATCTAATTTTAATTTTTTCTCTGTTAAAGGAGTAATGGATTTTTATAATCTGTTTGTAGGTCAATTCTGCCGTCGTTAGCCTCTGGAAAAAAATGTTAATATATTAATTTAAATCAATTTGTCATAATTAAGTCTTAATTTTCTTTAACACTTAACTTATTCGTAAATTATATTGCGTAATATATTTTTTTTAATTTATAAATTAAAAGAAATATTCTTTCTAATATAAATTGTGAAATCCCCATTATTATATGTATATGAGTATTTAATTTAAATTTATTATATACTACGATTCATACTAATATTAATTATTATATAAGTTGTAGAAAATTAAAAAAAAATCGTTACATAAAATAATGACAATAATGACCAATCTTTAAGTTTTTAAGAAATATAATAACAAATTTTGAATTACATATTTTCTCGGCAATTATTGGCTTTACTTTACTATTATCAATGCGCTACTAATATTTTATTATGTCTTGAGAGATGTAGTGAATATTTTTTTAAATCAAAATGTATTTTTATCATAAATGATGCAGGTTATTAGGAAAATGTAAATTGTATTTTAGTATAACTTTTTTATACGTGAAAATGTCGATGTTATCATTTTCACCGTGTCTGCTGTTTACGTCAAAATGACTGGATTCTTTTCTTATAAAAAGAAAATGATCGTGTATATTCTTCGACTGTACTTCTAGAACATGTTTAATTTTACATTGATTTTTTCTATATACAAAAAATTTAAAAAATATATTTTTCATAAAATGATTGAAAGTAGAAAGTATAAATTTTATTTTTAAGTCCACATATGTTATGTAAGTAATAAGACAAAAACTTTGAACATAGAATTTGGTTTACATCTTTGGACTACGTAGCTTTTCATATACTATTTTTATGTAGCATTGTTTTCATCTGATATGTTAAATGCTTTATCGTTGTCATTGTTTCATTGCTGTTTTAAAATGTTAGTATATCTTCCATTTGTACAAATATTAAAGTTTACGATTAACTGCTCCATCTGTGATTAAAAGTTGGTCCTCTTGTTATTAAATGCAACCATTTATGCACCAAAAAAAATTAAAGTGAAAAATATATACACTGAAAATTAATAAAATAAAATATAAACTAATATCACATCCATATTCGAAGTACTCATGTAAAATGTATGTCATTTGTTAAAAATTCTTTTTTGGTAGACAATAATTTTTTTAGTTTAAAATTAAATATTTGGTTCAAGATGTATGCACGTATTTTATTGAATATTCTTCTTCTCGGATGGAAAATTTTTCTTGTTTGAAAATTTATCCTATTGGTTGAAAACTTAAATTTAGCTGAACATTCAAATGTTCGGTTAAAAGCTCATGTTTTCGACTTGAATATTCAACATTTTCTATGACATATTTTTTATTATTTGAAAAACCTTTCTCGATTGATAAATTCGTCTTTTTGATTTGAAAGTAGTATGTTTTCGTAGTTTTTTGAGAAATAGTGGCAACGCAGTTTTATCGCTTGAAAATAGTGTCAATAGTGTGTTGAGCCCGAGGTCTGAATTTGTATTTTATTAACTTATGAATTTCCACAGCCTAATTTGTTTGAAGAAAGTTGCCTGCTAAAACCGAAAAACCAGAGAAAGTGGCCTGCAAAGAACTCTGTATTGAAAAATATTCGAAAGTATTACATTTTGAATGCGTTGTTGTCGAAAAGCATATTTCCAGAAAATATATCATAAGGCTAATTCCTCATCCAAAAAGTGACTAAAGTCAATATGTGCATCAATAGTATGACTAATGTTCTTTTGGACTTAAAAGTATTCCGATAAATACGACTGATAAAACTTCTAACAATTAAATTTAATCTAAATGGAAATAAATTGAAAACGTGTTTAATTTCCAAAAAATTTCATTTATTTTAGTAATATAAAAATGGTTATAAAAGAATTTCCTGAAATGTTGAGGAATTCAAAATGAAATTAAAACACTTCAAGACGACTTAAACACAAACTAAAATTTTTTTTAAATGTCCAATGAACTGAGTAGAATTGATTCAGTTTAAAAGAATTCAGGTACATTCAAAAACTTCGAGAGGATTAATTGCAAAATATATTTGAAAATCTTCACATCTGTAGAAACCTACGCAATTCCTCACTTTTCGTGCATGAATTCTTAAAAATATATTAAAATATTATAAGATCCCGTGAAATTTTGTAATATTTCCCCTAATCCTGGAAAATTTATTAAAATACCTTGAGAGCTTCTAAAATACATTAAGATAATTGAATAATTAGAAAATCTTGTAATTTTTTTAGTATTCTAAAATATATTGAAACCTTACAAGTCCTATGAAATAATTATATATTCCGAAGTTCTAAAAAATTCTTTAAACCCCCAAATATTTAAAATTCCTTGAAATCCTTTAAGATTTCTTGAAACTTTGAAGTATCTTGAAAATACCTTGGAAATACAAACAAAAAAATCCTAAATATTTAAAATCCTTTCAAATTATTAAAATCTATTCGAAAATGTTTTGGAATCTTTCGAAATATTCTAAAGATTTCAATAAAATTCAGTAAAAGGTATGAAAAAGAATTCAATGGGCCCATGGATTAATTTATTGAAAGAAGAGTGACTTTATATTTAAAAAGTGACTGTAAGTGACTGTTTGGCAGCCCTAATTATTCTTGATAGTATGAGTAAGTTCTTCTTAAAGAACTTTCTTGACTTCTACCATTTTCTTTCAAAATCCCTCACTTCCCTGATTTCTAAGGCTTCCCTAATTTGCGGTCACCTATTATCGGGTTTTCCGAAAATCTTTATTTTCAAAATTCTCTGGCCATTAATATTTAAAGACTAAAATTCTAATCTGGTAACTTTTTACATATGGAATCTTTTATAATAGGATTAAAGCAAATTTGAATATATAAATTTTTGAAGTTCTAGGCCGCCAGAGCCTAATTTGTTTGAAAATGTTGAAAAAAAAGACATATTGAAACAAAGTGACCAAACGTGATTAATTCCCAACCTAAAAAGTGACTAAAAGTGTCAAATAAGGATTAATAATGTGCCTAATGTCCTTTCGAATTTTACATTATTTCGAAGAATTCTATGAAATCTATCAAAATTCCATTTAAATTTTAACGAATTCAGGATAATTTCATAATACTAAGTTAAATTTATAAAGAATCGAAAAATCCCCCAAAAAAACCTTGATTACAGTTAAATTGTAGTGAATCTAGTGAAATTTAAGAGAAATAAACAAAATTTGAAAAAATTTATAAAAATTGAAGGTAAATTTAAGAAAAATGCAAGTGAACTCAAACAAATAAAAAATATGAAATAATACATTAACTTCAGTAAGTCTGAAATGAATTTAGAAAAATTCTAGTAAACTTAAAATAATTTTATATAATGCCTAAGCATCCTAGGCATTTCGAAAACTTCAAGATGAATTAAACAAAAATTAGTCAAAGTATGCACCGAGCGCATAGAAGGAAGGGTTGTTTAGCCTATTAAGAAATTAATTGAAACCTGCCGACAACAAATTTTCCCTCCCCTACCATCTAAATTCCTCTTCCGTCACTTTCCCTCCTTAATTTTTTTAAAAGGAGTTTTCGATTTATTTACTCTATTTTTATACAGCCATACAAGTCCGGGCACCTGAGCCTGGGACACTCTGTACTATATATGTTGTAGACACTCATAAGGCTATTACATTTTTTTAATACTTTGGGACACAACTCTATTCCATTTATTCATGGTCAGCACTAGAACTTCTCTCAATGATAGCCCTAAAAATGCCTTCAATTTTTTTTTAAATTTAATTTTTGACAAAAAATATAGCAAAAAAATCTTAAATGTTCCAAAAAAATGGAAGTTATGTTCTCGAGACAGCACATCCATATTTTACTTAAACATTTCATAGAAGAAATAAAAATCGCACATGCAACACTCCTCAGCCCTACGGTGCACTGCTTCTGGCCGCATATTTTGAGACACAACCCCATTCCATTTTTTCTTGGTCAGCAACAGAATTTCTCTCAGTGATAACCCTAAAAATTGATTCAATTTTCATTTTTAAAAAGTTAATTTTTGACAAAAATTACAGTCCAAATAAAATCTTGAATTTTTCAAAAAAAAAATGAGGTTATGTTCTCGAGGGACATCTCCTAGTGTCTACAACATATATTTTTGTCATCAAAATCGGTCAAGCCGCTTTCGTGAAAAAACACTTTTTCGAATTTTCATTCCCCTTCAATAACTCCAGAAAAATTAATATTCAGGTTGGTTATTTGAAGAAATTTTACTTCTCATAAATGCGAACCTAATCCAGGAATTTCATTATAATACGTGCGGAGACAGATTTCACATGCTTTTTCCGCTAGACCCTTTATTGAAGCTTTTAAAAATTTCTTAGGTTTTTAATATGCCCTCAAATCTTTTCCATGAATTTTTGTAAATAAATTTTTATTAATCAATTGAAGTATTATAATGTCCCTTGAAATTACAGGAATTCTAACTACATTACCTGAAATCCTGGAAAACTTATTAAAATGCTTTGCGAGGTTTCAAAATTCCTTAAACTAATTTAAATCCTTGGAAATCTTATAAAATCACTTGAGATCTTTGGTGATATAATACGTTTTACAGAGTCCTTCTATATATTTCGAAATTCTAGTGAGCTTTAATAACCCATGCAAATTTTTGAGATACCTTCAAATCAGTCAACTTCTTGGGAATGTCTAGAATTTTTAAAAATATTTTTAAACTGCTTCTGAACAACTTTCAAACCTTTTAGAATGCCTTAAAAGTGGTAAATCTCTTGAAAGAGCATTGGAATCAGGTGACCTAAATTAAGTTACAATTCCTTGGAATTTTTCAGTTAACCATAAAACCTGGCATAGGTCCTATAAAATCGATCTATATTTTTGAAAAGGTAGGAAACTGATACAATACCGCATGAACATTGTTTTTAATCGCTTGAAAATTCTTTAGAATCTTTTTAAATACAATAAAATATTTCAAATCCTCTGAAACCAATTGAATATTCCTAAGACTGTTTAAAAATATTCCTAAAGGTTTCAAATAATTGAAAAAAGGTTTAAATTTCTTGTAACTATTGAAAACATTTAAAAATATCTTTGAATTTTTTTAAATACTCTCAGTCACAATCCTTCAAAATTTCATTGAATTATTTAAAATGCATGCTCATTCAATTAAAACAATTTGAAGCTCTTGAAAATGCCTTAGAATATTTTTAAATAACGTACAATAATTTGAATCCTATGAGTGATATTAAATTTCTAAAATGAATTTAAAAATTCTAAGATCTTTCAAAATACCCTAAGACAGGGCTCTGCAGCGAACGAAACTTCGGCTGCAAATACTCATTTGCCAGATGTCTAGTTTCCACCATCACGAACCTCTACTCAGCTGTAAGAGTGAGAGGGATTTTTCCGTGCGGCGTATTTTGAAAAGATTGAATATTTCGACACTCAAATTTCTTCAGCTGCAATGAAAGAAACATACTGTAATTTTGTTCTTTCAAACAAATTATTTAGTGATGTTTCCAGCGTTAAAAAATGACCCGTTTCACGTTTTTTGGGCGATTTTGACCACTTGCTTAGACAAAGCTTTCAGACGCAAAAAAGTGATGCTGTTATTACGGCAAAACGATATTTTCGTAGAGTAAGCTTATGGAATCATACTATATACTAAACCCGCCCCCCTTTGGGGGGGGGGCTTGTTACTGCATGGCGAGATATTTGTGAACGGTATCCCGTTTTTCAGCGAATATGTATAGTAAAAAGTTCCGAAAATAATTTGTTAGATTTATTGGGAGGGGAGCAAATTTGTTATGCCCATATATGCAATAAAAACTATGCCCCTCCAATAAATCTAAAAAATTCTTTTCTGAACTCTTTACTAGCTATTCGCTAAAAAAACGGGATACCATTGACAAATCCCCCCCCCCCATAGGGGGGTTTGTATATAAAATGATTCCATCAGTTTATTCCTACTAAAATATCGTATTGCCGTAATAGCACCATCATTTTTTCCGTTCGAAAGCTTGGTTTAAGGGAGTTGTCAAAATCGCTCAAAAAACGTAAAATTAACCATTTTTTTTAACGCTGAATAAATCACTAAAAATTTGCAGAAAGTCTGCAATAACATTTACGAAAATATCGTTCAAATTTAAGCATTTTCTAAAAACTCTAATTTTTTGTGTAAGATGTGCTTACAATGACATGTTTCGAAAGTATCGCTTAGCCGGCCCAGTCCCGGAACTGGGCACACAGCCACCCCTCGCAACATTTCGAAGAACTGAAGAAATTTAAGCATTTTAGGAAAACTCAAATTTTGTGTGTGAGTAGTACCTACAATGACATTCATTAAATTAACGTTCAGCCGGCCTAGTGTTGGAACGAGTGCATGTGATCCGCAATACTGCCTTCTAAATTAGATGTAGAGAATATCGAGGTCCTTGATCTTCCAAGATTTATGCGCACCTCACATGAACGTTCCCATTGGAGCAGATCACAAGCGGATAGACCGTGACCTTGTTCACCCTCCACAACATCAGGATCTCCGTCTTCAGCTCCAGATATTTCTGGATCTTCTATTTTATCGAAAACTAAAATTATTTTAAAGTTGAACGCTTAT
>JAWWLR010000054.1:3898665-3910692 GCA_035041075.1 Acraspis erinacei
ATTTACAAGAATATTAATTATTTAAAGAATTGCCATTGAAAATTAAGAGTTTGGTTTTTTTCTACGATTCAATTTGTTTACGGAGTCAACTAAAAATTACTATTCAATGACATTTTTCTTCGTTGCTGTCTAAATTTACAAGAACTATTAATGATTTAAACAATTTAGATTTAAATATTAAGAGTGTCTATTTTCTACCCTTCAGTTTGCTACCTTCAGTTTTCTACCCATCAGTCAAATAAGAATGACTATTCAATGCCTTTTTTCTTTGATGCTTTGTGAATTTACAAGTACTATTAATTATTTATAAAATTAAGATTTAAATATTAAGTGTGTCTTTTTTCTACGATTCAATTTGTTTCCTTATTCGCAGTCAATTGAGAAAATCTACACGATGACTCTTTTCCTTCTTGCTTTACAAATTTACAAGAATATTAATTATTTAAAGAATTGCCATTGAAAATTAAGAGTTTGGTTTTTTTCTACGATTCAATTTGTATACGGAGTCAACTAAAAATTAATATTCAATGACTTTTTTCTTCGTCGCTTTCTAAATTTACAAGAACTATTAATTATTTAAACAATTTAGATTTAAATATTAAGAGTGTCCTTTTTCTACCATTCAATTTGTTTACTTATTCGCAGTCAACTGAGAATATCTACGCGATGACCCTTTCCCTTGTTCCTTCACAAATTTACAAGAATATTAATTATTTAAACAATTCCCATTGAAAATTAGGAGTTTGGTTTCTTTCTACGATTAAATTTATTTGTGAATTATTATTTATTTAAACAATTTCCATTGAAAAGTAAGAATTTGGTTTTTTCTACGAGTGAATTTGTTTACGAAGTCAAATAAGAATGACTATTCAATGCCTTTTTTCTTTGCTGCTTTGTGAATTGACCAGGACTGTTAATTATTAAAACAATTTAGATTTAAATATTAATTGTGTCTTTTTTTCTACCATTCAATTTGTTTACTTATTCGAAGTCAACTGAGAATATCTACGCGATGACTCTTTTTCTTGTTGCTTCACAAATTTACAAGAATATTAATTATTTAAACAATTTCCATTGAAAATCAAGAGTTTGGTATTTTTCTACGATTCAATTTGTTTACGGAGTCAACTAAAAATTAATATTCAATGACTTTTTTCTTCGTTGCTTTCTAAATTTACAAGAACTAATAATTATTTTAACAATTTAGATTTAAATATTCAGAGCTTCTTTTTTCTACCCTTCAATTGGTTTACCTATTCGCAGTCAACTGAGAATATCTACGCGATGACTCTTTTCCTTGTTGCCTTATAAATTTACAAGAATATTAAATATTTAAACAATTTCCATTGAAAATTAAGAGTTTGGTTTTTTTCTACGATTCAATTTGTTTACGAAGTCAAATAAGAATGACTATTCAATGCCTTTTTTCTTCGTTGCTTTCTAAATTTACAAGAACTAATAATTATTTTAACAATTTAGATTTAAATATTCAGAGTTTCTTTTTTCTACCCTTCAATTTGTTTACCTATTCGCAGTCAACTGAGAATATCTACGCGATGAATCTTTTCCTTGTTGCTTTATAAATTTACAAGAATATTAATTATTTAAACAATTTCCATTGAAAATCAAGAGTTTTTTTTCTACGATTCAATTTGTTTACGAAGTCAAATTACTATTCAATGACTTTTTTCTTCGTTGCTTTCTAAATTTACAAGAACTATTCGTTATTTAAGAAATTTAAATTTAAATATGAAGAGTGTCCTTTATCTACCATTAAATTTGTTTACTTATTCGCAGTCAACTGAGAATATATACGCAATGACTCGTTTCCTTGTTGCTTTACAAATTTACAAGAATATTAATTATTTAAACAATTTCGATTGAAAAATTAAAAGCTTCCTCTGTATTTCGGCGAGTCGATTTGTTTCCGGAGTCTACTAAGAATGTCTATCCGATGACTTTTTTATATGTTGCTTGACAAATTTACAGGAATATTGATTATTTAAACAATTTCGATTAAAAAATTGAAAGTTTCGCCTTTTTTCTACGAGTCAATTTGCTTTCGAAGTCAAGTAAGAATGTCTACCCGATGACTGTTTCATAAGTTGCTTGACCAAGTTAAAGAATATTAATTATGTAAACAACTTAGATTAAAAAATTAAGATTTCCGCCTTTTTTTCGGCGAGTCTGTTTGTTTCCGGAGTCAACAAAAAATGACAATACCATGACTTTTTCTGTTGTTCTTTGTAAATTTACAATGGCTATTAATTATTTAAAGAAATTCGATTAAAAATTGAAAGTTTCGCCTTTTTTCTACGAGTCAATTTGTTTTTGAATTCAACTAAGAATGTCTATCCGTTGAATGTTTTATATGTTGCTTTACAAGTTTTAAGATTATAAATTATTTAAACAACTTATATTAAAAATTAAGAGTTACATCTTTTTTTTCGGCGAACCAGCTTGTTTTTGAAGTTAGCTAAGAATGTCTATCCGAGGACTGTTTTATATGCTGATTTACAAATTTACAAGAGTATTAATTCTGTAAAAAATTTGGAATAAAAAATTAATAGTTTCGTCATTTTTTCGGCGAGTCAGTTTGTTTCCGTAGTCGACAAAAAATGACAATACCATGACTTTTTCTTTGCTTCTTTGTAAATTTACAATGAACATTAATTATTTAAACAAATTCGATTAAAAGATTGAAAGTTTCGCCTTTCTTCTACGGGTCAGTTTGTTTTCCACGTCAGCTAAGAATGTCTCTCCGATGACCGTTTTCTTTGTACAATTACCATGAATATTAATTATGTAAACAACTTAGATTAAAACATTAATTGTTTCCTCTTTTTTTCAGCGATTTATTTTGTTTTCGGAGTCAACAAAAAACGACAATACAATGACTTTTCTTTGCTTCTTTGTAAATTTACAATGAATATTTTTTATTTAAACAATTTCGATTAAAAAATTTTAAGTTTCGCCTTTTTTTACAAGTCAGTTCTTTTTTGAATGTCAGCTAAGGATGCATATCCGATGAATGTTGTATAGGCTGCTTTACAAATTTACATGAATATTAATTATGCAAAAAATTCGGAATAAAAAATTAAGAGTTTCGTCATTTTTTCGGCCAGTCAGTTTGTTTCCCTAGTCGACAAAAAATGACAATACCATGACTTTTTCTTTGCTTCTTTGTAAATTTACAATGAACGTTAATTATTTAAACAATTTCGATTAAAAGATTGAAAGTTTCTTCTTTATTTCGGCGAGTTAACTAAAAATGACAATTCAATGACTTTTTTCTTTGTCAATTTACCATGAATATTAATTATTTAAAGCATTTCGATTAAAAATTGAAAGTTTAGTCTTTTTTCTACGAGTCAGCTTGTTTTCGAAGTCAGCTAAGAATGACTAATCAATGACTTCTTTCTGGGTTTCATTATAAATTTACAGTGAATATTAATTATTTAAACAATTTCGATTAAAGAATTGAAAGTTTCTCCTTTTTTCTACGATTCAGTTTGTTTTCGAAGTCATCTAAGAATGTCTATCCCATGACTTTTTTCTTTTTTGCTTGACAAATTTACACCAATATTAATTATTTGAACAATTTCGATTAAAAAATTAAGAGTTTCTTCTTTATTTCTGCGAGTGAATTTGGTTCCGGAGTTAACAAAAAATGATTATTCCATGACTTGTTTCTTTGTTTCAATGTAAAATTACCATGAATATTAATTATTTGCAGAATTTCGATTAAAAAATTGAAAGTTTCGCCTTTTTCGGCGAGGCAATTTGTTTCCGGAGTCAACTAAAAATGTATATTCAAGGACCGTTTTCTTTATTTCTTTGTAAATTCACCATGACTATTAAGTATTTAAAGAATTTCGATTAAAAATTGAAAGTTTCGTCTTTTTTCCAAGAGTCAATTTGTTTTCGTAGTCATCTAAGAATGTCTATCCCATGACTGTTTTCTTTTTCGCTTGACAAATTTACACAAATATTAGTTATTTGAACAATTTAGATTAAAAAATAAAGAGTTTCTTCTTTATTTCTGCGAGTGAATTTGTTTCCGGAGTCAACAAAAAATGTTTATTCCATGACTGGTTTCTTTGTTTCTTTGTAAAATTTCCATGAATATTAATTATCTAAACAATTTAGATTAAAAAATTAAGAGTTTAGTCTTTTTTTCTGGGAGTCAATATGTTTCCGGAGTAAGCTAAAAATGACTATTCCATGACTTTTTTCGTTGTTTCTTTGTAATTTTACAATGAAAATTAGTTATTAAAACAATTTTGTTTAAAAAATTGAAAGTTTCCCCTTTTTCTACCAGTCAATTGGTTTTCGAAATCAACTAATAGTGCCTGACCGATGACTGTTTTATATGTTGCTTGAGAAATTTAAGCAATATTAATTATGTAAACAACTTAGATTAAAACATTAAGAGTTTCCTCTCTTTTTCAGCGAGTCAGTTTGTTTCCGGAGTCAACAAAAAATGACAATAACATTACTTTTTTCTTTGCTTCTTTGTAAATTTACAATGAATATTAATTATTTAAACAATTTAGATTGAAAAATTGAAAGTTTCTCCCTTTTTGGGCGAGGCAATTTGTTTCCGGAGTCAACTAAAAATGTCTATTAATTGACTGTTTTCTTGGTCTATCTATGACCGTTTTATATGTTGCTTTACAAATTTAAAGAATATTAATTATTTGAACAATTTCAATCAAAAAATTAAGACTTTCGTCGTTCTTTCGGCGACTCAATTTTGTTTCCGGGGTCAACTATAAATCACTATTCAATGAATTTTTTCTTTGTTTCTTTGTAAATTTACCATGTAAATTAATTAATTAAACCATTTCCATTACAAAATTGATAGTTTCTACTTTTTTCTACGATTAAATTTTTTTTCGAAGTCAACTAAGATTGTCTATCCGCTGAATGTTTTATATGTTGATTTTCAAATTTAAAGAATATTAATTATTTAAAAAATTTGGATTAAAATATTAAGAGTTTCGCATTTTTTTCGGCGAGCCAATTTTTTCCGCAGTCAACTAAAAATGACTATTCAATTACTTTTTTCTTTGTTTCCTTCGAAGATTTACAATGAATTTTAATTATTTAAACAATTCCGATAAAAAATTTAAGGTTTCGCTTTTTTTCCATGATTCAATTTGTTTTCGAAGTCAGCTAAGAATGTGTATCCGATGACTGTTTTATATGCTGCTTTAAAAATTTAACCTGTTTCCTGCGAGGCATTTTTTTGCTTCTGGAGTGAACTATCAATAACTATTGAATTACTTTTTTCTTTGTTTCTTTGTAAATATACAATGAGTATTATTTATTTAAACAATTACGATTAAAAATTTTAAAGTTTCGCCTTTTTTCTACCAGTCCGTTTGTTTTCGAAGCCAGCTAAGTATGTCTATCCGGTGACTGTTTTATATGCTTCTTTAGAATATTTACAAGAATATCAATTATTTAAACTACTTAGATAAAAAAAATTGAGTTTCATATTTTTTTGGGCGTGTCAGTTTGTTTTCGCAGTCAACTAAGAATATCTATCAGATGATTGTTTTGTATGTTGCTTTACAAATTTGAAGAATATTAATTATTTAAACAATGTCGCTTGAAAATGAAGAATTTGGCTTTTTTCTACGGGTCAATTTGTTAACGGAGTCCCCTATGAATCTCTATCTCATGACTGTTTTCTTCGTTAATTGACAAATTTACAATGACTATTAATTATTGAAACCATTTAGATTAAAAAATTGAAAGTTTAGCCTTTTTTCTAAGATTCAATTTGTTTTGTGAGTCAGCTAAGGATGTCTATCCGAAGACTGTTTTATATGTTGCTTTACAAATTCAAAGAATATTAATTAATTAAACAATTTCGCTTAAAAATGAAGAATTTTGCTTTTTTATACGAGTTAATTTGTTAACGGAGTCAACTATGAATTTTTATCCCATGAATGGTTTCTTTGTTGCTTGACAAATTTACAAGATTATTAATTATTTAAAAAATTTTGATTAAAAATCAAGAATTTTGTCTTTTTCACAGCGAGTGAATGTCTTTCCGGAGTGAACTAAAATCGACTATTCCATGACTTTTTTCTTTGTTTCTTTGTAAATTGACAATGACTATTAATTATTTAAACCATTTCGATTAAAAAATTGAAAGTTTCGCCTTTTATTCTACCATTCAATTTGTTTTCGAAGTCAACGGAGAATGTTTATCCGATGACTATTTTATAGGGTACTTTACAAATTTACAAGAATATTAATTATTTAATAAATTGGGATAAAAAATAAAGAGTTTCGCCTTTTTTCGGCGAGTAAATTTTTTTCCGGAGTCAACGAAAATGACTATTCAATGGCTTTTTTCTTTGTAAATTTACAATGTAAATTAATTATTTAAACAATTTCGATTAAAAAATTTAAAGTTCCGCCTTTTTTCTACGAGTCAATTTTCTTTCGAAGTCAGCTAAGAATGTCTATCCGATGACTGTTTTCTATGTTGCATTAAAATTTTATAAGGATATTCATTATTTACACAATTTCGCTTAAAAATTAAGTTTGGCATTTTTGTGCGAGTCATGTTCTTTACGGCGTCAACTCAGAATGACTATTCAATCAATTCAGTATTTGATGCTTGCAAATTTTCAAGAATACTATTTATTTAAACAATTTTGATTTAAAATTAGGAGTTATGCCTGGTTCTACGAGTCAATTTGGTTTCTAAGTCAACTGAGAATGTTCATTCAATGATTTTTTTCTTTCTTCCTTGACTAATTTACAAGAATATTAATTATTTAAACAATTTAGATTAAAAAATGAAGAATTTTTTTTTACGAGTCACTTGGTTCAGGTAGTCAACTAAGCATGACCCATTAATTACTGTTTTTTTGTTTGCTTGACAAATCTACAAGAATACTAATTATGTAAACAATTTCGCTTAAAAAGTTAGAGTTTGGATTTTTTCTACGAGTCAATTTGTTTACGTTGTCAACTAGGAATGACTTTTTTCTTTCTTGCTTGGCAAGTTTACAACAATATTAATTATTTAAACAATTTCGATTAAAAAATTAAGAGTGTATTTTTTCGACGAGTGACTTGGTTTTCGTAGTCAACTAAGAATGTCTATCCGATGACTCTTTTCTATATTGCTTTACAAATTGACAAGAATATTAATTATTTAAACAATTTCGCTTAAAAATTAAGAGTTTGAAATTTTTCCACGATTCAATTTATTTACGTGGTCAACTAAGAATAGTAGTATACCTAGGCTGGTTCGGAGACAGCACTGCGTACTTCCAGCTTTCGTCGACAGATGACACCACTGGTCACTTCGAGGCAGTCGGTAAATGCTCGGTCGGTAAGTTATATCACTTCCATGGAAGCATGGCCAAGCCGGTAAAGGTTGTCCCTGTCTTACAATGTATGCAGTTCAACCTGAAGCCGGAAGATGGCGCCACTGTTTCAAGCGTTAAATATTTCTGGTTCTAGCCGCAAGATGTCGCTCGTGGAGGGGCATTCCCCAGACTTCTAGAAAGATCTAGGCGCTTCTCGAAGTTTCTAGAAAGTTCGACCTTAGATTACCATTTTTTACTTGGACCGAAGATTCTCCAGAGTTTTCGAAATTTCTGGAAAGTTCTAGGCGCTTCCAGAGGCTTCTAGAAAGTTCGACATCTTTTCAGTATCGTTAAATGTTTAAAAACTTATTATTCATGTAATTAAGTATTATAATGAATAGCTTTGTTTAGTTCTTGAAACGTGCATCCAATTTTCTACGACATACGTAATTGATTTTTAAAATTGATTTTCCCACTGTAATTTGATTAAACTATGCTTTCAGCTTAATGGTGAAGTAAAGTAAGAAATTTAGAAAGTTATAGTGGCTTTCTATAATCATCATCATTTAATTAAATTTGGAAAATATCGATCGAAGTACATGGGAAGAGAATCTTTCTAGTACCTTGAATCTGGAAACGACCATGCGGCAGCACATAAATGTGAGGTTGCGCTGTAGCGAAACTCAGTTGCTCACGGGAAGCTCTAGTGTAGAAGAAAGTGCAGTGTAGTGCAGGGCAGTGCATAGGATATGCTTGCGTCTCAGTTAATAGTCCAGTTTGTTAATAGTCCAGACGTAAGAATTACGAAAATGTTAACAAGCTCCACCACCGCCGCTGATTTCTGGAGCTCACAATGTCTGTAATCGATCCTCGTTTTTTCTCGATAATCATCATTTGAATATGTGACTGACACACAGTGTTTTGAGATCGACATCGTGTTGTGAAGTGCTTATATATGTGTCAGCTGCCAAAAAAAAGTATTGAAAGAGGAAAGTTTTTTTTTAAATTCTCTTTTAATTTATATGTGTATGTATATAATGTATTATATATATATATATATATATATATATATATATAAAATTAAAAATATAAAATCATACTAGAATAATGGTGCATTTATACTTCTGTGCATCCGACCGGTATCATTCAATCGCAGCGGAAATTTTGCAACCCAGCCTTCAAGTTTTCCAGAGATGTACCTGTAGCAATGCGGAAAGCACGCGAAATTCAAATCTCTCATACATGAATTAAAATAAGAAAGCCAAGCTATCGTTGCGTGAAGTTTACAACCAATCGCTGTTCTAAAATTCCATCGTTGAAGTTTGTCAGAGATGTACTCACAGCAAAGCGGAAAGCGCGCGAAATTCAAATCTCTCATACATAAATTAAAATAAGAAATTCAAGCTATCTGTGAGTGAACTTTACAACCAATCGCTGTTCTAAAATTCAATCGTTGAAGTTTTCCAGAGATGTACTCACAGCAAAGCGAAAAGCGCGCAACATTCGAATCTCTTACTCATAACTTAAACCTAAATAAAATTAAAGTATCAAAAATAAGAAAATCAACCCATCGTTGAGAGAAGTTTACAACCCATCGCTGTTCTAAAATTCCATCGTTGAAGTTTGCCAGAGATGTACTTATATCAACGAGGAAAGCGCGCGAAATTCAAATCTCTTATGCATAATTTAAATCTAAATAAAGTTAAAGTAGGATGATTAATTAAAATACACACATTTTGTCCTCCATTTTAGTAAATATATTGTTCATAAATCTTTACAGAATATATTCTCAAAGGTAAGTGAGTGAATATATTTAAATTCGAATAGATTTCAGGCTCCACCCAAGTAATAAAAATATAGGTTTTTATTTAAAACCGCTTCTTCCATCTTTTGAAATGTTACCTCGTAGGCAGAATCCTAAAAAATCTTAATGATGCTGCTAGGTGGGAATACAGCAATATGCTTCTCCATTTCAACCATAATCTTTACACCATACTTGGTGTTAACTTTACGAACTTTAGTCACCACATACACCTTCTTCAGTGTGAGGGTAGACAGCGGTTTCACAGGCACAGCTCCGCCCATACGTCCAATTGCGTTCACAGCTTTAAGATCCATCTTCTCTAAAGGTATTGTTTTCCACATTTCACTTTTATTTTCCACTTTTACTTCTTTTTTTTTTATTTTACTTTTTACTTTGACGTTTTTACTTTTTACCTTTTACCAGAGAACTAGCGTGATACCGTGTTTGGCGTTAGACTGAAACTGCGAGTATCTAACGCTGTTTTTATAGTTGATAATCCCCTCTTCAGTAGAAGTTTCTAGAAAGTTCTTCACATGCGTGTTAGCGTTTCTCTAACAGAATATCCACAGAACTTTCTAGAAAATAACAGTTGTACATCTTTGTTTTTTTTTGTTTGAATTCCAGAAAAGACAAGTTCTAGCAGGCTCTACGGAAACAATGGTTTTAAAGAGTTGCATCATCTAGCCTTCTAGAAGATTCCATGCGTGTTAGCGTCTCTCTAACAGAATATCCACCGAACTTTCTAGAAATGTCAGTTGTACATCTTTGTGTTTTTGGTCTGAATTCCTGAAAAGACAAGTTCTATCAGACTCTATAACGTTCTATGGAAACAATGGTTTTCAAGAGACGCTAACATGCATGGAATCTTCTAGAAAGTTCTACATATTAGAGGCAGAGAGACAACGGTTTTCGAGAATTGCATCATAAAGCCTTCGAGAAACCTCCACTGAAGAGTAAAGCGAATAGTGAGTAGTGAAAGCAGACAAAAGTGAATAGTGAACAGTAAAGTTAACAGTGAGTAGTGAAAAACGAACAGAAATGAACAGTGAATAGTGAAAAACAGAGAGTACTGTGAAAACTCTAATAGGGATATTTGGTTTGTTGAATCGACTTCACCATGAAGGTGCTTGTTGAGTGCGAAGAATACTTCTAGTTTAACACCGCTAGAGAAAATTAATCAATGGAGGCATAAGCGCAGAGTGTGCTTGACAACAGTGAGAAAGGAATTGGGACCAATTACATCGTGGCAGGCCAATAAAAAAAGAAAATATTTGAATAACTTAGAACATTTAGAATGTTATATAGTGCCGAATAAAACGTGAACTATAGCCAATCTTGTGCATAAAGACATTCTGGCCTTCCTAAATGACGCTTCATTTCTATTTGAAGCAGAGGTTGCTGAGGCACTGCGTGAGCATAAGGCTTTTAAGATTAAAACACAGCTCATCGCATATTAGCTCAAGTTTGGAAAACAGAAACCGGACGAGAAAAATTTTAAATACCAAAATGAAGAAATTTACTTCACCACAGATTTGAAATCATGGTTCACCAATTATGTCGTATATCCGATTTTGATTGAAGTAAGGAATTTCCAAGAGAAAGATTCCGGATGAACCTTACACTCTACCGTAAAACTTGAAGTGAACGTCAAAAAATTAAACCCTAGGAAAGGTAGTTCTTTTATCAAACTACCAAAGAAAATTGCGCGTAAAGAAGCCAGTATCAAAATTGAAAATACATATGATAATGAGTGTTTCAAGTGGGCCATATCATCGGCGTTGCATCCAGTGAATAAATATCAGTATAAATCTAGTCGAGTTACCAGCTACAAAAAGTACAACGAAGAACTAAATTTTATCGGTATAACATTTCCTATCGCACTAAAAGATGTGGCTAAATTTTAAAATCAAAATAATATTTCGGTAAATGTGTATGGCCTAAAAAAGAAAAAACAAAAATTCTCTTTTGTTCCTCTGCACCTGACTGCACGCAAGAAAGATCAACATGTGAACCTTCCCCAAGTTGAAGAAGAGGAAAATTACAACAATGAGGATAGCAGCGATGAAGAAGAAGACACCAGTATCGATGCTTGCACTACTTTGCAAGTATGGAAAAGCTGGTTTACCACACTGCAGACTGCAAGAAGATGAATGACTGCAAAGTGATCCTGCTGAAACCAGGGCAGAATATCATTGAATTTAAAAATTTTAAGTATAAGGAAAGAGTGCCATTTATCACTGACGCCGACTGCAAATCTCTTCTTCTTAAACCAGCTGAGGACTCACAAATTCAACCATCAAAGACAGAAGTGTTCCAGAAACATGAGGTTTGTGCTATTGGCTTTTACTTTAAGTGTAGCTACAATGATGCACTGTCCTTCTACAAATGCTGTCTGGAGAATGTGGAACCGGCAAAGTGGTTTGCATTCAAATTGTTGGTGATTTCTAAAAATTGCGAAAGTGTACTCAACGCGCCGGTTCCCATGAAACCACTGACGTCAGAACAAACGGAAGACTTTGCAGAAGCCACAGTGTGTCATATCTGTAACAAATCACTGCATCCGCCAATGAAAAAGGTTCGAGACCATTGTCATCTCACTGGCGCATACCGAGGCCTCGCGTATGAACATTGCAACCTTGCTTACCAGGATGCAAAGACCATACCTGCTGTGTTTCACAACTTGGGTGGGTACGTTGCTCACTTTTATCATTCGCGACATTGCAACTCAGTTTGATGGAAAAGTAAACGTTTTGTCTTTAAATAAGGAAAAAAACATATCATTCACGAAATACGTTCAGGGCACACTGTAAAACTGTAAAAATGTAAAACTGTAAAACCTGTAAAAAACGGTAAAACTGTACATGAAGACTGACGTGTTGATGT
>JAWWLR010000054.1:3931188-3946374 GCA_035041075.1 Acraspis erinacei
GATCTATATTTAGATGGGAAAAATCTGAATTTCAGTGTAGAAGAGACAAAGATACTGAGGTTTATAAAATGAGGGGGGGGAGACAGAAGAATGGACGGAGAGATGAAAGGGAATAAAGGTAGAAGAAGTGAAGGAGCAGCTCATATAAGAGAAAGGATAAAAAACAGCAGGGGTAATGAAACAGATATGATGAATAAGAAAAAGAAGGTTAAAAGGTGGAGAAGTAGAATGTGGTTATTTGATACGCTGGTATGGCCAGTATTAAGTTATGGGGCAGAGATTTGGGAATGGAAAGAAAGAAAAGATATTGAGAGTTTACAAGAAAGTTATATAAGGTGAACATTAGGGGTAGATTGGAGGACGCCAGGACGTATGCTCAGAGAAGAAGCGCAAAGGGATGAATTAAGTATAAGAGCCGAAAGAGGGCATGGAAATTTAAGACGAAGTTGAGAGAGGAAAGGAAGGGAGTTGGCGAGAAAGCGTTTGATAGAGGTAGAAGAGAGGAGACGGAGGGCGACAGAATTAGCGAGATGGGAAGAAGAAAGGAGGGAGTTCTTGAATGCTAGAGACACAGAAGACGGGACTGGTGTAAAGTATGAAGAGTAAAATGTAGTTTTAAATTTACTTTTTTTTGTAGAAATAGAAGTAGGTTCAGTTTTAGTGTCAAATAACAGATTGAATGAGGGGGGGGGGGCGTACTGAAATATCTCTGATTGTCACAAGTAGGAGTGATGAGTCAAAAATCAGTAAAAATAACTTCGGGTAATATGTGCACACTCTTAATTTTATGTTTGTGAATATTTTTTTTTGCCGTAACGAATGGGCGGTAAAGAAAAAAAAATTTGAAAAATTATTCAAAGTAGGCGCAACGCGCATATATAGAAAAGGATTTCGTAGCCCATTAAGACGTTAAATAAGACGATTAAATCCCCCCTCCCACACTTTCCCTCCCCTTGCAACACTCTTGAGCCTTCGCCCATCGCTACTCTTGCAGGCAACTCTTCCATTACTTCCCTTTTTCAGCCCTTGTATCCTCTTCCTTAATCACACTCATTTATAATACTTTCTAATACATCCCCTCATTTTTCTTCATTATCCATACTTTCCCTACTGTGGCATCCCTTAAATCCCCTCATTGACCCTACTTCCTGCCCCGTTTTTCCCCATTACCCGCTTACTTAATTTCCTGTCACTTCTCCTACTTTCGCTCCCCACATTTCCCATCATTTCCCCTCCTTTCCCCCATTTCTTCTCCTATTATTCCCCCTCACTTCCCCTCGCTGTCAATGTCATGCCCTTTATATAAATACTAATGTGTAGATTATTGTACATTCATGCAGGCAGCACTTCTCATGGATTCAAAGTGGCATGAAGTCGCCCTCACGGTATATCTATACGACCCCGGAACGGTATGACTTCTATATACGAGTATATAATATGCCGCGTGCGAGATCGCGGAACAAACGATCTCTTACACGATCTCCTGCTAGATTGTCGGATCGGTGATCTGCCGCACAGCGATCTATTGATCGCGAAAAATCCCGCCACAGATGGTTACACACACGGGAAATATATCCGCTAACAAAAATCTTGAAGTCTTCACTAAAATTGCTACTTAGGTACCAGGCGCATTCCTGCTATAAGGTGTGAACATTTTATTATCGCGTTTCAGAATGCACCTGTCACTTTTATTGACAAGTTAATGACGTGCTGTACTCGCTACTTGAGAACAATACCGTTATGAAAGCTTATCATGATTGCAATAGAAATATAAAAATATAAAATAGGCAAAAGATAGGAAAATGAAACTTGAACCATTTTAGCTCTTTATTTAATAAGCAATTCAGGGACTTTTGAGGAAGATACAATTTACTCAAATTAATCAAAAAATTATCCATAAATTCGCAAATCAAGTGGAAGCATGCTAGTAAATACAAAAAACTCAGAAGATAAATTGAATTTCTAATATTTTTCACCCCTACCCCACACCTTTCCCTCATACCCACAATATAACATTGCGTCAATACTAAAAAATTCTCCATATTTACAAATTCCTAGTCGGTTTACAAAATTATGAAATAATTTTGAAAAATCTCTGTTATTTCTAGCCACTTTATTAATTTTTTTTTAATCACGTATAGAAAAGATTAACCAAAAAAATTATTTTATTTAAATCTATACGCAACAAAATATGGAAGAGAAATTGCAAGAATTTTGCAATGGTTCTAACATCGATATAAAGTGATTGTCATATATTTTTATAATTTTAAAGCTCTTTTAGGCATCTTAATACAATTTTCTTAACAAAATTATCTACGTATGTACGTAATTGAAATTGAAAGCATTAATTTTTTTAATACTTGACCGTCCACGAAGAAAGGGATCGAATGCGGAAAAAATCAATGTTTAGTTTTTTACATCTATGGATAGTTTTTTGTTTGCTCGTAATTAATAGAAAATGTTATTCGCTCCTTCTGTGAAATGCCGTACTGTCACATACAGAAAAATTCATTTTCAGCTGGTCGCATATTTAAACAAAAAAGTTTCAAATTCAACCTGAAAATGTTGCCTTTTTCACTAAAATAGTGACATTTTTAAGCTAAAAACACGAATTTTTTAAAAGCAATTTAAATTTTCAACAAAAATTTAATTTTTAACATAAAAAGATTAATTTTCAACGAAGAAAGTTAACTTTTCTACCATAAAATATGAATATGTAATCCAAAACGACAAATTTTCAACAAAGCATTTGAATTCTAGACCAAAAAAATAACTGTAATAAACTAAATATATTTTTACGATATAGTTGAACCTTTATCTAAAAAAGAAGAGTCTTAAACCATGAATGTAATGTTTAATTAAATTTTAATTTAAAAAATTACTTAAATTTTTTTTAAATCTGTAGTTCGCCATCATACCACCCACCACACTGAGCATTCTAATACATGGATTGACATAATTATTGTGGATGATTTAGACAAGGTGATTTCTTCTACTCAACACTCAATCAGATTCCTCTCAAACCATGTTCTTATCAGCATCCAATACCAGTTCTCCGTTAGTCTATCCTCTGGTGTAACTCCCCAGCCCATACGCAATCTTAAAAGTATAAATAAAATTGAATTTATTGAGCACCTCTCTACTTATGACTGTAATAGCATTTTTGTTGAAAAGGATATACATAGAAAGGTGACTTGTCTGACTACATTTTTATCTTCAGCCTTTGACAATTTTGCTCCTCTCCATACCCCCAATGAAAATAAGAAGTCTACTCCTTCGATCACTTCTTATGTCGAAGATTTAATAAAAGAAAGAGAGAGAAAACGTAGATTGGCTAAAAGAACAAATAATAGTATTAATCAAGCCGAATTTCGTAAATTGAGAAACTGGGTGCAAACCAAAATCCGAGATTCATACAATCAATGTTGTTACAATTCTATCAAAAACAGGAATAAAAATGAAAACATGTGGCTTATCTTAAGACGGCTTGGACTTATTCCCTCTGAAGACTTGGCTCCTGATAATAATTTCTCCCCCGCTGACCTTTAGACAGCTTTTACTACAAAATCCACACTCCTTGCAAATAGCACTCCTTCTCCATCCTCAGTCTCTTCTACTTTTGATGATACTAAATTCTTTTTTTCTCATATATCGCAAGACACCTTAATTAAAGAACTTCGAGGTAAAATCAAATGCTCAAGGTTCTGATGGTATTTCAATTAAAATGATTCGCCTTGCTTTACCAGTCATCGGCCCTATTCTGTTGCACATCTACAATGCATCTGTGCAGGTAGGAATATTTCCTGATGCCTGGAAAGAGGCGATTATTCGCCCTGTTCCTAAAATACCTAACCCCACCTCTCCTAGAGACTTCCGTCCTATATCCATCCTATGTGCCTTATCTAAACCTTTCGAAAGCATTGTCCATCAGCAACTTACGTCACACATTGAAACAAATAATGTAATGGACCCAATGCAATCTGGGTTCCGTGTCAGGCATAGTACACTTACTGCTTCACTTAAAGTAACTTCTGACCTTAAACTTGCAATTGATAGAAGGGAAATAACGGCTGTTGTTCTCTTTAATTTTGCTAAGGCGTTTGATACAGTGAACCGTAATCTACTATTGACTAGACTCAAATCGCTCCACCTCTAAAAAATTAGTTGTTAAATGGTTTGAATCGTATCTTAGTAATCGATCTGAAAGAGTAAAAATTAGCAATGGCGAACTGTCAGCTTCTGGGTAGGTTAACAGTGGTATCCCTTAGTGATCCACTCTTGCTCCCACTTTATTTAATATTTATGCCTCTGAACTTGGTAGCGATCTTCGACATTACAACTATCACAAATATGCTGACAACTTTAAGCTTTACCTTTCAGGGCCTTTTGCTAATCTTAAGAATTTATTTCAAAAGGTACAAGCGCATATTGATCTGGTGGTACAGTGGGCCTCGAAAAGTGCCCTCACACTTAACCCTGCTAAAACTATGGCTATAATCATCATAGGACCTTCTTCCTCTCCATCACTTGAAACAATTGTTACCCTACCTCCTCTCTTAGTCGATGGGCGTCTCATCCCCTTTGTAGAACCTGTGAACGATTTGGGCAATATTCTTAATCGCTCTCTTACTGGGAATGTAGAAGTAGCTAATATTTCGAAAATAATATTTAGAGTCCTCCAACAGCTTAACAGGAATAAAGAATCACTTCCTACTTCAACGCGTATCTTCCTAGTTAAAAGCCTTATCCTTCCTTTCTTTGACTACGCCTGTGTAGTGTAAGATGATATTACTGATGAGCAAAATACGAAGCTTGAGTGCACGCTTAATTCTTGCATTCGGTTCATTTATAACATCCTCAAAAGTGAACATATTACTCAATATAAAGAAAGAGCAGGATTTCTTAACTTCGCCAAAATAAGACAATTCTTTATGGGTAATTTTTTTAATAACCTATTCAGTAATGAAGCTCCGTCCTGTGTTATTAACCTTCTTCATTTTAGTGACAAAGATCAACTGACACATTCCAAACTCCGTGAAAGGAAAACAGTACTAAAAATTCGGTCACACCGCACGTGTAAAATGGAAAGCTCTTTTATTATTCGTGGTGCTCATCTTTGGACCATACCATCTATAATAATTAGAAATGAACCTTCTCAATATCACTTTAGAAAACTACTTTTCGGCTACTTATTCAACACTTTAAATCCTACCCTCGAAATTACACATCGGTAAAACTTAAATCCTTAAATTAAATGTGTGTGTGTGTGTGTGTGTGCATGAATGTATTTACTTACAAGTATGTATATTTGCGTATGTACATTTATAGTATTTTTTTAATAGCCTTCATCTTATTATGTATATTATAGTTTATTTCTTTACTTTTGTTAAATACCTATTTTTTATTTTAATCATCAAATAGAGCGCCGTCATATTTTAACTGTTATATGTATCACCTGTTCCTTATAGGGCTACTTAGCCCTAGGAACTTTTCATACATAAATGCAAATACAAATTTCATAATGTCAATTTTTGTAGGCCGTTATCTCATAGCAATGGCATGTTCGTTTTATTGTTACAGATATCAGAATGTGTAAACGGTTCCGAATTTTAAGGCTGTACGGCAAGCAGAGTCAGTGTTTCGATGAGATATTTATATTTGGTTTAATAATCAAAAAGGGAAGAACATTAGTTGTAACGCACAGTGTTAGCTATCTATGCATTTTCGCCGCGTTTAATCTAAATTATGATCTATAATATAAACATTTTATTGAGAAGTCGGCTCTATGTGCTTCAAGATATCAATATGTAGATGACGTCTACAAGAAATTAGACAAAAATATTCAACCAGTACGACCTAGCGATTCAGAACCGAATACCTAATTGCTAAATATCTTAAACCAATAATTGATTGTGTTGTCAATTGCATAAAATTATATTTTTTTACGATGTACGGGGAAAAACTTGTCTAACAATTTAAGATTTTTTTACAAATTACTAAGTATCATGAAGAAAATAACTTAATTTATAATAATAAACTATAAGTTAATAATAAAGGTCAGACTTATGTACAAAATACTTGGGAACACTACTTATGGATTAATAGTATATTACGATACAAGTCCAGAAAGGTGGATTTCCTGACGTGCTGGATATAGGGCCGAGGCGCAGCCGAAAAAAAGTGAAAAAGTTTTTGATTAGGGTCTAAATCACTTTCCTGGCAATTTTTCGCTCAACCAGATTCATGGTTAAAAAATGATGAAAGTTTTCAATTGCAATCCGCAATATTGATGCTGCCCTATGTGACTTGAATTTCATATCGTCAACAACTTTCGCTCTGGAAGTTTTCTTTCGTTTAAAATTCTCTCGATAAACGAAGCGTTTGAACTTTGTGTGCAACACTTCTCAGGCTGAATCTACGCGTATCCCCTTTTAATCCGGAGAGGTTCAAATTTATAAACATTTAAATAATCGTACATTAAAAATGGTTCAAAATGCAGGCGGAGAGAATCTATCCCGCAGCATTTGTGAATTAAAACTAAAAACACCACCTTTTCCCTTCCCCTTGTAAGCTTTTATTGGTCAATCTAACTTTGAAAATTTACCATTAAATCATTATGTTTTTAATTTAAATTATTTCCTTGTCGACATTAATCTTGATGTGTGTGTGTTTGTGTGTGTGGGTGGGTGGGTTTGGTGGAATGGGTGTGTGTATGTGGGTGGGTGTGGGTGTGTGTGCAATAATTTTGAAGTAATTTAATAAGTGTTATTTGTTTTTTCCAGTGACGATTATGTTAATCAGTACGTGAGTTCAGTTCCAAAAAAAACTGATGAACAAAGCGCACTAAATAGAATACTACACGAAACAGCAGCGTAAGTATCCGAGTAAAATAATTATTATTAGTAGCATGTTTTCAGAAAAATTCTGTTTTTAATATTTAAATCGTGAAATGAACTATTTTAAAACCAGCGATTACAGAACTTATTCCAGATATTAGTACATTGAAAAAAATTGATCTCATGTGTATTCTTCAGGAATATAATCGACGTTGGTGCTTTGGATTCCCATAATATGGAGCAACATGAAATCATGGAAAGATCCAGAGCCTACGCGAAACGATTAGAAGTCATAGGAGTTAATGTTCCTGAACGTTCTTTTTGTTTATTGAAAGATATTCCTGTGCCAGAAAAAACTCTTTCTGCCGAACCCCTTGCCATAGCAGACCAGGAATTAGTAAGTATTAAAATATTATCATCAGTTACTCAGCGGTGAAACATGTGAACCAAAAAAAATCGTTCATGGTGAGGTTCATTAAAAACCGAAAAATTAGTCTAATTTTCATTCTTAGGAAGAGCACTTGTAAGTTTCATTAAAGGTAGATGTCCTTGTAATCGAAATGATTCCAGTAACGGGGAATTTTGAAGTTTATACTTTTGAAAACATTTTTGTAAGAAAGAGAGTGAGAGGGGTTGGAGAGAGGGAAAATACTTCTGAAGTTAGTTTCAAATGATTGATTGATTACCAAATTGAGGAAGAAAATAAACATGGGAAGAAAAATATCGGCCTGAGATTGCTTATTTAGGTATTGCAAAATAAAAAACACATTTCATTTATCATGATTACTTTGATATTTGTTCCTCATTTTGCATTAAAGCTTATTCTCGGCTACCTTGAAAAATGCTTCATTTCAATAAATGTATATTATTACAATTCATAATATGCACTGCTATGGAAACAGACATATTTTTATTGTCTAGTTTCTATAATTAAAGAAAGTGCGTATTCTAAATCAAACTTGGCGCGAAGCGCGTGTTGCTTCCCGCCAAGTTTGAGCACGCCTAGGGCACTCGGTTACGCTCTCAAGCTTCGAGTTCGTTTTCATTCGCTTAATGCGTATATTTCGGTTGCACATTATAAAATATCGTAAATTATTATTATTATAGCATTACGCCATGTCCCATGATGTTCAGTACATCTTGCGTGTAGACTCTTCCACCATTTTTTCTCGTATCACGATGTCAGGTCGATTGGCTCGGATGCAATGATCCGTTTGGATAGTAAAATCCCATCACAAGATGTAATCTTTGTTTTCTAAAACGGGTATTGGAATGTATCTATAGAAAGGCATCCATTCTGTTAAGATTGCCAGGATTAGGACAAGTTATTGATGTATAATAGCCTCCACATCATTATGTCCGCTCTACAGATGGTGCTGTAAAGTAGAACATCTCGCTTGCTGTTAAAATAGTCTCGCGACTGTATAACTTATGACTTACGTACACAGTTTTTTTTTAATCTACGACGCTTCTACCTCCTCTATGTCGTGGTAGAACTAACCCTTTTTAAATCGGTGAGTTAATGCCTTGCATTCGATGCTTCGTCATTTCTACGCGGAAGATTCTTTTTAACTTTTTATGGTCGGTGTTTGACCATTGTATGAGTGCGAACGAGTACTTGAGGACAGGGATGACATATGTTTTGATTGACCTGATTTTCTTCGCGGAGTTGATTGAACTCGTCATAATCAATCTGAGACTCGTAGTGAAGACATCGTTAGGCTTGTTAGTGGTGTACAGTACGAAAAGAAGCGGGGCATGAGTGGATCCTTGAGGGACACTACTCACGATCCCCACCCAATCTGTCCGCTCATCCTTATCATTAAGCAGTTTTTGAAAACAAATTTTAACGTAGAGCGCAAACTAAGCAATTGCAGAACTAGATAAATTAAAGTTACGAAGATAATTTATAAAAGGTTTGTGATCAACAGTATCGAAAGCTTTAGAGAAGTCAAATAAAACAACTATTATTATTTCCTTATTTTCTATAGCGATTTTAACGTCTAAAGTAAATTTGAGGTAGGCTTTTCGTGTACTGTGCTTAGCGCGAAAGCCCAATTGTAGCAGATCAAGTAGCCTATTTGTATCTAAGTAACTCGTATGTTGCGAATGCCTAATACGTTCGAGCGGTTTCGACATATCACAAAGTCGAAAAATTGGCCTGAAATCATTGGGAGAAACGGGAATAAAAACCTTAGGAATAGGATGGATCAGCGCGCGTTTCCATAGCTCAGGGGAAAATCCTGTTTGAAGAGACGACTTATAGATGTAATGGAGTATAGGGTAAATTATAGGGTGCGCTAGTCGAATTATCTTTATATAAATACCATCTGTTCTTTTTATTCCAAATGAATAGAGTACTATCGAGATGGCAAGCATGTTTGTTGCAGATAGTTAATTCCTCGCCAACAATTTGGAAGATCAAATCCGTACGCTCTGTGTCACACCCAGGTATCTATATGACTCTTCAGCACCGAGGTGTCTTAGAGGGTTTCTGTCGACGATCTCACTGTCTCCCGGGATGCCATTGGGTTTTCGTCTCTTAAAATTAAACTTGGCTGCTTTTTCTAACCCAAACTCCATTCCAATCTACTAAGTGTATTTTTCGACAATACCTAGAGCTAGATCTAGTTGCTCTTTATTTTTAGCATATTTCTTAAGATCGTCCATGTAAAATACATGAGTGACCTTATGCTTTAGATATACAAGTGTGCCGCAGAATGGCCTTTCGCAATGTCGAAGTATGAGAGATAGTGACAATAATCTGAGGCAAAAGAGAAGAGGGCTCATTGACTCACGCTGAAAGATACTTCTCTGAAAGGCGAAGTTGTTAGTTTTCATAAGATATTTTTCAGATGAGTTACTAAGTCTGGTTTTTTAAACAGCATCAATCTCTATGCACTTCACGATGTTTGGATGATCCTTTAATCTTTCCAAATGACAGTTGATACGTCTACCGGAAGTTTAACCAAAAACTTTCTTGTAGTCAATCCAAGTCATCTATAGGCCGAGCTGGTAGAATGCTGCGTTTTGACAGACACATCTATCGGTAAGCAGGTTCTTTAGACATCCTGCTACGCCTTTCTTTGAGCCGCTTTCGCACGTCTTTCGCCACACATGACCAATTGTCCGAACAATCCTATATTCGGCAGGGGCACTGGGTGTGCTTCCAACAGCTGCTCCGAATAGGCTTTCTTGACTTTAGGTGCGAGGTGAAAATTCGGGCCAGATACTGGTGGTTTGAAGGAATCTTCTTTCACCATAAGGTCTTGATACTATCTGGCCCCAACGAGGAATAGTTCTGCATGCATTTTAAAATATTTTTTCACCTCCTTGGTAGTGATAGGTGGGCATTCTTCCTCAGGCGTTATGAGGGCACTGCAGAGCTCCTTGACGCTATTTATTTTCTATGAGTTTCTATGATAGCAGTAACTGGAGGTTCTTTGAAGAGTCGAAGCGGGTCAGAGAAAAAGTATTCATTTTCTCCGGCTGACCTTCCCTCCACTGTAGACTTCTCCCAGCCTCAGATAGTATCCGTATTCTGCCAACAATATGCTGACTGAGGGTCAGCAGGATTGACTTGTTCAGTGTGTAATGATTGAGCTTTGACGGATTGAGATTGACGGAGCTTTAGCACGTTTCACAACAGTCTTTGCGAGATCAAGCTGCCTACATCTTGAAAACTGCATATGAACGCAAATCGCTTTCCGAACTGCTGCATTACCAAGCCCCAGATGAAGAGAAGGAAGAAACATTACTACAAACATAGAAAGCAGACAACTTCTGCAATTCTGCATTTTATGGTATGGTGAGGTCTTTGGCTGATTGGAATCGAAGGCTTAACCTGATGATGTATCAACGTACCAAAAGAAGCTTGAATTAACTGAACGAGAAGAAGCTGCTGACAATCAACGAGCATATTGTTGACATCTTTAGCGATATCTTCAGCTGATATCTTTAGCGATATCCCTGTTTCTGTCGGAATCCACCCAAGCCGCACGAGGTCGAAACTTTTTGGTGAAAGGTTTACGAGAAGAAACCACAATTTAACGAAAGATTGAGAATAACTTTCGGTTCAAGGAGCTTTGAGACAACTTTATAACATCTGAGGAGGAATGTCCATCAATCAACGCCGAAGAGGTGAGGGGCATTCAGGTCTTTTGCACTGCAAGACAAGGTGCCATAAAGAATTTCTGGTGGAAGAGACTTACTTCTAAACACCAAAATCTGGCCCATATCTTCAACTTATCTTTAAAGTAGGAGCAAAGGGAATTTTTATAATAATTCGATTCTTCAATTTTTGAAGTCGAAAACAATTGTAAAAAATTTGTATTAAGTTAATAATTAATAAGTAATTAACAATTAAATATTAACCAATCAGAAGCACGCGTTAAATGGACAGCAGTGCATGTGTAACTGACGAGAGTGCTTAACTTCCTACGAGTATTTTTAATAATGTAGCATTAAAACGAGTTTTCAGAACTCACTTGTACTCCTTTAAATTCTTTTAAAGTTTTATCTATTTCCCTTAAAATCTTTGCAATACACTATGAATTATTTTGAATGTCTTCAAAACTTTTTGATTCTCTGAATTCTTCTGAATTGTATGAATTGTCTGACTTATTTTAAATTTTCTAAACTTTTGATTTCTGACCAAGGGATTTGCGGTGTTGATATATCCTTTATTCCATTCTTCGACGTTTCGAAAACGATACGTTTTCCTCATCAGGATAAAGTCAGAACATATAAGTTTATTGAAAAATCATGTCAAGTGTTTATTAATGGTTCTCCTTTTCTTCATTATTCTTGGAGTTGTCTTCATGTTAATTTGAGAAGTTAAATAATTTAATTTTTTATTATTTAAAAATGCTATGAGATTATATAAACAAAAATGTTTGTTAAAAAGTAAATTTAAATCCAAAAACATTATGGAAAAATGGAGCAAAACGTAGTTTTGTTTCCATAATTTGAATTAATGTTCTAAAATTTTTCACAATTGTCAAAAAATAATCCACTACTTCCGTTGATATAAATGGAATTGATGCTGTACAAGTTTCTTTAATATTTTTTTCGATCATGGAAGACACGATCATGACGACGAACTCTTACCTATTTTTAAAAATAGGCCAAATGTCACCGAAGTTGGAAATCATTAACATTTCTCATGAGCTTCAGAAAATAATGCATTGCGACAGGTGAAATGATTGGAATTTTTTTTTCAAACTTTTTTGGTCGTTTTTTAATTAGGGAAGGCAACGGAAAATGTCTTATTTTTACGGCAAACTCTTATCCATTCTTTTAAAGATGCAAAAATCAGCAAATTTAGGAACTATTGAAACTTCTCCTCGCTTACAAAAAATACTGCATCACTTCCAGTCGCGTTATTTTAACGACAAGCTCTTATATATTTTTAAAAATAAGCTAAATTCCATAGAAGTTATAAATTATTTACCATTCTCATGATTTTCAGAAAATAATGCATTGCCTCAAATGCCATGATCGGAATTGATGTTTTAAAACTATTTAAGTAGCTTTTTGAACAGAAAAGTCAATCAAAAGAGTCTTATTCTAAATGAAAAACTCTTATTCATTTTTTAAAATAGGTCATAAGGCAGAAGAGTTGCGATTTATAAACTACTCATTTTTTCAGAAAATAATGCATTACTTTTAGTCGCGTGATTGAAATTTAAGTTCAAAATATTTTTTGGTAGTTTCTTTATCTTATTTTCAAAATCTTTTTAAAAAGAGGCCAGTTGATCCTTTAAAAATGTTATGGGTAGTTTTGAAACCAGGAAAGACATCAGATAAGGTCTTATTTTAGCGGCAAACTCTTATCAATTGTAAAAGAGATGCGAAATGTCAGCAAAGTTAGGAATTATTTCAACTTTTTATCACTTGCTAAAAATAAGGCATCATTCCCAGTTCCATGAACGAAATTCATGTTTTAAAAGTATTTTGGTAGTTTTTCGATGAGGAAATACAATGGAAAAGGTTTTATTTTGAAGAAAAACTTTTAACAATTTTCAAAAATAGACCAAGTGCCACCAAAGTTCGAAAATATTTACAATTTTCGTGATTTTCAGAAAATAGTGTATTGCTTCTTGTGGCATGATTAGAATTGATATTTTAAAAAAGGATAAAAGAGGCAACGAAAGGAGTCTTAATTATGACGTTGAACGCTCAGGTGCTTTTAAAAAATTGCAAAGTGTCTAAAAATTACGAAATTCGTTATTATCACGAGAAATAAAGTACCCCAGTCGATTACGGGATTAAAATGAGAATTTCAACTATTTTTGGGTACTTTTTTTTATTTCTGAAGTCCAGGATTTGAATCTATTTCAGACTGTAAAGACTCGCTTGGATTTAAAAAATGTCTAAGTGTTTATAAGTTACGCTACTTTAATCATTTTAGGAAGTAAGAAACGAAAATCTATGACGCATTCGAAACTTCAAACGTTCAATTGTGTATGTATAAATCATATTTTTATTATTTTGCATATCAAAAATTGTATAAAAATTGTATCAAAAAATTCCAATATACTTTTTTTGTGTGTAGAATTTTCATTCTGGCCGGCTACGTTTGACGGCGGATTTAATTAAATTCGCTAAATAGTGAAAACTATCTGGAGTAAAATAAAACATATAATATATCTTTACTTACTCGGTTAGGCGGAGGGCGTGCGCCAAGGATTTTAATCCCGGCTGTCACGGTGTTCTAGAACCAAGCGTGTAAGAGTGGTGTGGGGCTTCGGCCGATCGCCGATCATACTCCCGCGTGATCCGATTCGAGGACGCTGCCAGGCGGGGAGTTTGACTGGAACGGTACATCTGTCAAAGAATAACGCAGGTGTCCTAAGGCCAGCTCAGCGAGTACAGAAACCTCGCGTAGAGCAAAAGGGCAAAAGCTGGCTTGATCTCGATGTTCAGTATCCATAGAGACTGCGAAAGCACGGCCTATCGATCCTTTTGGCTTGAAGAGTTTTCAGCAAGAGGTGTCAGAAAAGTTACCACAGGGATAACTGGCTTGTGGCGGCCAAGCGTTCATAGCGACGTCGCTTTTTGATCCGTCGATGTCGGCTCTTCCTATCATTGCGAAAATATTTTTCGGAGGTGTGTGCAGAGTTAAAACTGCACCCCGGAAAAAGTAAGGAGGAAATTTTTAGTGCATGTGTTTACCAATGAGGTGCGATTAATTGGCTTACTACCGTTGAATTATAATTAAAATAAGAAAATCAAAGAATTGAAGATAATTTATTGTTAGTAATTTTTATAAAAATTCCAGTATGCGTTCTCTTAGGTGGTGAAACAAAAGATAAAATAAATTTGGAACAAATCGAAAAACTTCGGGGATATTTAAAATCCCATTGGTCTTCTATTGTTTACGTGGTTTTTCACATAGTATGTATCCTTTCGGCGTGCGTTTCTTATTGTTCCTCGAAAAAAAGGAGATCTTATTTTTATCTTCCCAGTGCTTGTAAAGAACATTGTCAGCTGTCTATAAAAATAAAGTTAAAATTGGATTTTTTCAGAAATTAATTTTTAAAATTTGTTTTAAAAAAATCGAAGAAGTTTTTGGAAATTTTGTTCCGACAAATATTTTTTTCAAAACTATTTGAGGGTTATTTTAGGACAGGCATACATTAGAGGAAGAGCGACGCTTTAGTACCAGGAGAAATATCAACATCCACGTTTATCCCAAGCCCAACGATGTGTCTCAAGTGGATGACATTCTTCGTGTATATTTTTCCTCTGGACATTCAATTATGATGTGTATTATGCAGCGAAAACTTTGGCGGATGTAAACCGTTAAAAACCAACGGCTGATCATCCGGACCAAAGTCGCATGCATTAATTCAGCATAACGATAGTCTGGACGAGACAGTGCGCATCCCGTATTCAGTTTATGATTGACTAAATAATAATTGGGAGGAAGTTCACTGTCTGGATCCGACAGTTCGCACGCGAACTACGGATCCGTCATCACACACTGAACGAGTAAAATCTGCTAACCATCAGGCAGCACATTGTTGGCGGAATATGGACACTATCTGTCGCTAGGAGCAGAGAGTATCAAGAGCAATCTGGCACGCATTTTCACCTTGCATTCAAGTCGTAAGATCCTATTCCGGCGTGGCTAGTGCAAGGACGCACAGTGCTGCTCCCGAAAAACAGCAATCTTTTTAATCCGCTGTATCAGATCGTCATTCACACATATTGAGATGCATAGAGAGATTGCTGCGCTTTTAGAAACCTAGATTTACTGTTTCATCTTGAAATTATCGTGCGAAAACTAGCGGAGTAACCTGCCAGAGTGGTACCTTTCAGGGCGACAACATGAGCCCTCTCCTAT
>JAWWLR010000054.1:3981698-3997313 GCA_035041075.1 Acraspis erinacei
TGGAATTTTCCGGTATGTATTTTTAGGTTATTATTTATATTAACCCAAAAATAATGATTTGTCTAAGATAAAAGACTGTCTGAGACCATCGGGTAGCAATTTTATGAAAACTCAACCAAGGACAGAAAACGATGTATTGGAAAAATATTTTTGAGAAATTGTCGATCTGACAAACTGCGGCACGTCAAAACTTCCTAACCCTTTGAAACGAAGTGCATTTTTAGGGAATACAATTACTCCTGCAAAAAAATCGTAATAAATATCTTGAATATTCTTGGCAGTCTATTTATTTTAAGACACATAGATGTCATTTCTCCTCACATAGGCACAGCGGCCTTTAATTTATAGTACATTTGTGTCGGTTGTATTATTAACGAAACATTTACTTGTGTGGAGGACAAACTGTAGAGCCCCCGCCGGACATTTACTGGTACTTCGTAACCAAATCAATAAGAAACTTTGTCCTTCGAAAATGCATTGAGGCTTGGGGGCCTGGTTAAGGGATCTTTAGGATATCGTAAAAATGTCGTGCGATCTGACGATTTCTTTACGCTATCGTAAAGAGACCTTAACGAGACGGACATAGGATGTCGGAAAATTGTCTTAAAGATTTCGCAGCGATGTCGTAAAGACGTCGACAAATTTTGTGCCCACTGGGCTTTTTTCATGCCTTACTTTGTCTATTAAATCAATAATATCGAGGTGCGAACTGGGCCACCGGGAAACCAGGCAAATGCAAAGCAATGCAAAATCGGGGCCCTTTTAAAGGGAGCCTTTGAGCCCCCATTCCCCCTGTTAATATCAGTTAATATGCATGAATATATTCAATATATTCAATCGTAAACTTTTTGAAATTTCAAATAATTATCTGTCATTATAATAAAATTTGGCTCTTAATTCTGCATATTTAATAAAAACTAATATAATGTAATATAATCAAAGATTTTTATCTTTGATATAATCCGAGATATAATAAATTAAAATAATTGACTCTGGAGGTAAATGATTGTGCAGTTTGCGCTAATGGCAACTCCTTCAGTAGAAACTTAAATGGTCAATCATTTCAGAAATTGCCAACTTTCGTCATTTACCGACGAGCAACGTGCGCCTTCAAAGTAACTCCTATGGGCATCCACCAAGAGGGTGCAGTTATCAACGCATGTTTTTCTTATTCTCTGATAATGTCTTATTCCATTAGATCGGCAATCCCCTACCTCATCTATGGTTAGCATCACGGGCTGGCTAGCCGCCAGCCCATCTGGGTGCCCCCACCACTAGTCGCTCTGATTTTTTTTGTCGTTTGCGAAAATAATGCGCAGAAATTTAAATCAACCACGATTATTGATTGTTGCGTACATGTCTACTGCGCAACTTCACTTCTCCAAGCGACCTTGGTAACGGGAATCACTGGCATCTATCCGTCATCTATCCTGACCCATACTGGCTGGTAATTTGAGAGTAAAGCGAGCAGCGCGTGATGAGAATGTGCCCGTGCAGTGGGCAGAATTTTTTTTCAATTTTTCAATATTTATACGGTTGGCATAGTACTGCCTGGAACGTGGACCAGTACTGGGCCAGTACTGCGTAGGTGGTTAACTACGGCGGAACACTGAATTTTCCAACTAGGGCGTTCAAAAATATATACAAAAATTTCTAGATTACCTGGGTATTTTGGTATGCTTCATTTGCAACCTAGGTGAAAAAGTTTTATATAGTTTATATAAGATGGACAAAACTCTAATATTTTTCATTTGTTTTATACAGAAAAATGTATTAAACACAAAAAAAATATAATTGTCTTGTTCACTAATATATAAAATGGGGAGGTTGCATGAAATGAGATAAAAAAATGTATGGACACTTGAAGCTTTGAATAACGTTATGGAAAAAATAAAAGAGATTAGGTTTCTACTTAGCCAAAAATAATAATTTCTACTTTACGTATATTTGATCACATTCAAACGGATGTTCTCTACGGAGGGTAAAGGTCAGAATAAAATTTGCATTCCTTTACCCCAAAACATACATGCACGTCGGCAATAGGTAGAGCCTATTTAGCTATTTAGGCAGAGTATTTCAGTTTTTTTCTTCATAATTATTATTTAATAATAATACATGAAAGCCGTTTAAAGATATTTATACATTGAAATTCATGTTTAGAAACCAGTTTTACTGTTTTTTTTTAATTTGCATAATTTAGGTAGTTTGAGTTTCCCCGCGAAGAAGAACCTCATACCATGCTTTAACATAATGGAAATGCAACGAATTCAAATTATTTTAAAGCATAATAAAAATAAAACGAATTGAAAGTATGCTTTAACATAATGTAAATGCAACGAGTTAAAATTATGTGCAAGCATAATAAAAATAAATACGAATTAAAAGTATGTTAAAACATAATAAAATTGAACTAAAGTGCTATTAATATGTAACGAATTAAAATTATGCTTTAAATAAATGCTTTAAATAAATTGGCAAATCTTTCTATGTCGCCGAAATAATTTTAATGCAATCAATTATTATTATGTTAAACCATAATTAAAATTCGTTTCTATTATATTCTTTAATATGGCAATACATTTTTCTTGAGACATTTAAAAAGTGAAACGACTTGCCATAGTGGCGGGAGACATTGCTCGGGAGCAGATTGCTCTGCATCCACTCGTGATCAACTGGGTCCAAGGGATGCTCTAGATGGCAGTATAGGTGACAAGCCAACGCGGATCAAATTAGTACAGGCTTTTACTTAATTGTAGTTTTACACAATTGTATAGGAAAATTATTATTATTGTTAATGACATTCTATTAGAATAATGCTATAAAGTTGCGTTTTTTTTACTTTTTTAACTATCTATACACTGTTCGCTTATGGCAAGTTAACAAATATAGTTATTTAAATATTTCAGTATTGTTTACAACTATATTCTCTTACCCGTGCAGAAATTTTGCCCTGGGCCCTGTCGGGGACGGATCGGGCCCAGATCGGGGAATCGTCCCGATCGATTTCCGGTTCAAAGCCATGTTATAAATTATGGGGTATTTTTAACCTAATTAATAAATACACATGGATAATTTTAAATGAACAATATTATTGGAAATTAATTTTGTAAACTTACATTTCATATCCCTTTAAATATTACCATTAGCCCTATAATTACGTTAATCCTTAAGCTTACTGACGTCTGCCCTTTTTCTTTTGCCATCCCAGTCTTTTGCGTTACCAAAAATTGTCCCTATGTGGGATAGCACTTCCTCCTCCGTGACCTTAAATTTTGGACAAGCGACAGCTGAAAATAAATTATAGGAATTCAATTTCAAGTTAACAGCTAAAATAATATTTGAATTGAATTTCAATTTTCTAATCTCAGGAATGATATTTACCTTGCAAGCAAGAGCAAAAGTTGAAATCTCTGAATAGTTCCTTGTCAGGAATTTTCTTAACTGCAGTGAGCATCAACACCAAATCCCTGCTCAAATATTTCCTAACAATAACATTTAAAGCTTTTCTTAAACCAGCGTCAGTGCTCATTTGGAGATCCATAGTAGCTTTCTAAAAGTATATAAAAGAAAAAGAATAAAAATGCAGGATTCAGTTTTTTTAAAGTGTGGAAGAGAAGTTGGATCAATATAAGAGAGTAACTTACAAAACGATGACAGCACTCTTCATTAGTTTCCAGCTCTGCGTCAAAATATTTGAAATCTTCTACATTTTTAAATGGTAAATTTAAGTTGAACTCCTCTTGAAAGCACTTTTTTCCAGTGTACTTGGAGCTGTGATCAAGTTCAATCATGGCTTTTATAGCCTTCTGATTTTCCGTAAGTACGCGTACATCTTCTCGCAATAATTTTATTTCTTTTAAAATTGTCCTGTATCCTAAATAAAAAGTAAAGTATGATTAAATTTGAAATATAAAAGTTTTCAAATGATTATTATTAATCAGGAAGCGTCACCGAAATAAAACCTAATAAAAAACAACTTCTGCTTGGAACCAAAAAGTGAATATAAATTGCATTCAAATGTAAATAATAGAACAATAAGATATAAATTATTCTTATTTAAGCTATCGTATTTAACCAAAACAAACTGAACAAGTCTAAATTGCATAATGACTTCTGATTTATACCAGGATAGTAGTATAGAACTACACAAAACGAAACCTTACCTATTTCTTCGTTTTTCTGGATATTTTCGCGTGGTTTCAAGGAAGATTTAGACATCTTTTCTGGTTGAACTGTTGCGTTCGTTGGGACTGAGTTTCTAGCTGTTTGTGAGTCCATAATTCTCTGGGTGGACAAACTGTTCATGCTGGAGTGACCTGTGAAAAAACAAAATATGTTATAATTTTTTAATTTTTCAGGACCAAGTTTTCAGGGCGAGTAGACGCAGCTATAAAAAATTACTTACATCTGCTGCTCGATGATTTTTTCTTCTTTATTTTTGGAGGTGTATCCTCTGGAAGCACAAAAATTAATATATCTTGAGATGCAAGTATTGAAAAGTTTAAAAAAAATATTTTAAAACAATGAACAGTTGTAGCATTAATAATCGTATAGAAAAAGAACAAAGGATTTCCTCGTCCCAAAATTTGGGATAAGTAGTACAATATTTTTTAAAGAATTTTCCATCCGTGGAAAAGTCCATCCCCTTTTCCACGCAGCTATAGAAAAACAATAAATACTAACTTCTGCCGTTTGATGATTTTTTCTTTTTTCTCCTTGGAGATATATCCCCTAGACTGTCGACGGAGAAGTCGCTATCAGGAGTATCATCTTGCAAATCTGAAAGGTAAATAATAGGTTTTTAATTAATAATTCAGTGACGTAAAACGCAGTAAAAGACATTAGTAAATAAATAAGAATAAAGAAATTACCTTTCAAAGCCAGTGGATCGGGAATTGGCGGCACATAAGTACTAAAATTGACATCGGCTAGTTTTGGTACATCTTGTATGCTTTCAACAGCTAAAGCTTGCTTAATTTCACACTCAATTCTTTGAATTTTTTGTTCTGCCTCTATATCAGCGTCGGTCGTATATGCGAACGTCTGAATCGTTAATATATTCAAGCGCTCCACACCTTGCTCGTATGTATCTGCGGGAAAAGGTGGCGCATTTAAGTTCAGTTTGAACATCAAAAAAATACGAGAAATTATATATATACATATTAGACTGTGTCAGATAAGAAAAACTTTTTTTTAATAAATGTGCCTTGAAAGTTTCTTTGACACAAATAAAAAATTCTCTCAGAATTTCAGCTCCCCTTTTCAATTTAAAATATAATAATATAGAAGAAGAGGAAAAACATTAAACAATCGAATATTGAGAATAATTAATTTAAAAAAAAGTTCTTTACCTATGTTTGAAATAATAATAATAATATTCTTCGATTTCTGAATACTATTTTATGCCAGCAGAATATTTTATTTTGTAGAAATTTTTAATTATTAATTTTAGATGTTAATTTTGTTTGTCTACTGGTCTATATCAATATTATTAAAATATTGATAAATCTGAAGATTGTGAAAAAAATGTCTCTATCTCCGCTGGGGTCTGAACCCAGGACCTTCAGATATCCGGTCTGATGCTCTTACCAACTGAGCTACGGAGAGACGAGAAAATTTTCTTACATTTTTTTCACAATCTTAAGATTTATCAATATTTTAATAATATTGATATAGACCAGTAGACAAACAAAATTAACATCTAAAATTAATAATATAATATTCCCTGGTCAATAAACCTAAGATCAACAATTAAAATATGAATTCATGTTTAGAAATTTTTTATTTTCTTATGTCTAGATTTATTCTAATAATCACTTAATTGTATTCGATTCATAGACAAATATCAATATTTTAATATCACAGTCAAACAAATTTTTTTCTTATATATTGAGTTGTGACACCTAGCGAAAACAATAAAAATATTCTAAAAGAAATTTAAAAATTGTTATTAAACGCTGATTGGTTCATTGTAATTTTTCAAACGGAATTTGTATTCTCATTGGTTGATTCAAAAGTTCAAAATATTGCTTCGATTTTATTGTTGTATCACTTGAAATTAAACTAAAAATGGTTAAATCATTAAAAACAAAAGAATGTGTAAGTGATAAAAAACGTAACGTAGTTGATGATCAAAATTTGGATTTACTGTGCACAATTCAAATTCTACAGAATGGCTAAATAACCAAAGTTATATAACTTGTTTATCTGCATTAAATAATATCAGTTAATATTCTTTTAAACTAACCTGCATGTCCAACGATCTGAATGGGATATTCTGGCCAATCTTTCGGTGCATCCGCTTTCCTTCGTATTAAATTATAAAAAAAATCGTTTCTTTCATCGGTATACGGTTCGGGCATGTACTTTGTGACGAACTTCTTTTTTTCATTATCAAATCGAATCCAATGAAATAACGTGATGTCGACAGATCGCGTCAACGGACGTCTACCAGCACGAATGAAATTAACCAACTGGAATGGTTTTACAGTTAGCACCATATCAGACATGTTGTAAGTTTTTCGCTGTAAAAGAAAGTTTTACAATAAACAGTCATATGAATTAAAAAATCTATAAAATATAAGTTTATTTTCTAACGTCTTGCCCTAATTCGTTCAAGTTTTGAAAAAAAACAACGAATTAAAAAAAAATCTTTTCCACAAAAAATAAGAATATCAATACAAAAAGTTTTTGACAAAAAATGTAGTTAAATTTTGTTTTAAAAAAACATTTCCAATGATAAAATAAATTTTGAACCAAAAAGGTAAATAAGTCACTAATAAGAATAATATTTTACCTCGAAAAACATTGTTCTCCCGGTAACAAGCGTTGCATTCAGAAAAATTAATATTTTTAGATTTCAGCATAAAAATAAAGATTGAAATATTTTCGGAATATATGCTATAAAACGATTTAATAATGAAAAAATAGGTCAAATAAATGCATAATAAATATTTAATTTCGGTAAATTTTGCTAAGTCGATTGAGGGGAATAGGATTTGCACTTTTTCTCTTCCGTTGGGGGATTTTTAGACGAAAGAAAAATCGCGTATTCATAGGAATACAAATTCTTAATTATTCTGAATGCAACGCTTGTTACCGGGAACAAATTACAGACCTTTTCGATCAAAATAGTTGAATTTTAAACTGAAGATAATTGATATTCGAACAAACATGATATTTTTGAAAAATATATATAAGAAAAGTAATTTTGATCAAGAAAGATTAATTTTATGCCAAAAAAGATTAACTTTGAATGAAATACTCAAATTTGAATAATAATATCCTCAAATAGATGCAAGTTTAATTTTGGAGCAGGGCAGTTATTCTTACATGATTATAATCTTGATTTTCGCACAGGGAAGTTCTTATAAAATTATAATTTAGAGTTTAGAACACGTTATGCAAATATTTTTTATTTTCCACCTCATTTATATATGAAAAATTCATAATAATAGCACTTACCGTTTTAATATTTGCACTGGAACTCAAGCGGTTATTTCACTACTGCACTTGGGTCAGGTCAAGAACTGTGTGCCGTACGCACTTCAGATTTTCAAATTAGTGGCATCTTACAACCTCGCCCTCTGATTTGAAGGGTTCAGGTCAGAAATTTGGCATGGAAAAAACCCAGATTCAGGGCCGTCTTAAGATATTTTCAGGCCTGTGTTTAACCTTCACGACTCCCCTATTCTTTCTTATGAATTAATAGTACTTATACATTTTTTTAAAGTTTAACAGAAAAATTACTGTAAAGCTAAGTTAACGCATATGTTAATTAGAGTCGAAAAACACTAAGTTTCAGAATCTCCTGTGAAATAGGGAGAGATGAGTGGACTTTTTCACCATCTTTAACCCAGCACTGGGCGCGTCAGTAGTAAATAACAACGCCAGAAATAATCTAGATATTTTACTAAAGACTTTAAAAATTACATTATTATGAATTCAGAAAAATCAAAATTATTAAATGTAACTCTCCTTGCCAATAAGACAAATACCTCAAAATTTCTTAAAAACATTCATTCTCATAGAAAAAAGTGTATATTAGGAGATTTTCAATGTTGTGTCTTGATTCACATTAAACTTACGGCATGCATCTTTAAATACAATGAAATTCCACGAAAAATTATTTGACAGTATTTTATTTAAAAACAAATATTCTTTATTTACACTTTACACGTTTTGTCGATTGCCATTAGCATAATTTTATTCGTGATGTAGGAGTGGCATGCAAAAAACTCTCAGTGGATTTCCCTCCTGAAAATTCATTTCCAATTTAACCATTTTTCTTTTCACATAATTAAGATTAAAACTTAATATTTCCTCGCATGGTTTACTACGTAGCTCCCACATATACAAATCTTTAGAATCCGTAGGATAGACGAATAACGACTGCTTTATTCTCCAAAGGTTGCCCTGAATTTCGATTCCTTGTGGTGTTCTAGTCATTGTTTTAATTTGGAAAAGCGATTTGTTTTTAAGCATAACTAAATTATCAGGCGAAGTTGGCTTCAAAGTACATTCTTTGTATTTGACTTTTAAAATGTTTAACCCATTACACTTTAAAATTTGAATTTTATAAGGTATATGAGGTTTAGGAGGATCCATTTCATTTAATTCGTGTAATCTACGACAAATTTGAGCTAAAGGACGGTTCGCAGTTCGGATCAGGCTTGTCAGTTTTCCAAGAAAATTTTCAAAAGTAAAGGCACAAATTCTATTAAAATTGCATCCCATCGCTAGCACGTCATCAGCAACATGAATAGCACAGTGCGTATTCAAAACTTGCATTCTGGAATACAACCCACGTAAGCCTACAAAAAACTTCTGCAGATAGATTTTCGCATGCTGCTGATATTTTTGGATAAGCCTGTCATTGCACAAAATTCGAGAAGCTGCGTGCAAAAGCAAAAAATTTTTAAAACGATTATTGTCCAGAATATTCAATAGCACTATAGGACCACAATACAAAAGGATGAATTTAAATTGTGTTGCTTTCCACTTTTTAATTGACTTTAAAGACCGCATTTTTCTTGGGAATTCACAAGGCATACTTTTACGGATTAGAAGAAGCCTTCTTGAAACCTCCATCTTCATTCGTTGACCTACTTTTGCGAACCCAGGAAGGACAAACCAACATTGTAAAAGTCGTTTCATGATCCCTTCACAGAACAAATGCATAAAATCAAGAACAAAGATTAAAATCATATTAACTAATGGTCTAATTTGCAAAATGGGAGATTCACGATTATGATGACGACGTTGCGAACGTGTCCTGAAGGACTCGTCAGATCTTTCCGGACAATTTATAAGAGGAAATTGTGTTACGCGATCTTCTTTTAGTCCTCTTATTTCGCATCTTTCGCAGGCATAAAAACCTGTATGACCTTTCGTACCTTTTATAAAAGCCCTAGCTGGTGTATCACAAATAAAACAGTGAATACGAACATTAAAGCGTTGATCTACAATTGTTACACCATTAGCTTGCAAGTGATTAATTTCTTTAATGAAATCTCGCAAATAATCATCCACGCTAGCAGGTTTTGAATTTCCGCAATAAATCAACACTGCGAATGGCTTGTATATATCAGGTTTGTAATGTACCTTTCCCGAAAGCACCCAAAAGCCCTGTTCTCCAGATTTCGTTAAAGAAATTCCATCCGCATTAAATTGCAAAAATATTGTTGCCTTAGTGTGCACGTTAGGATCAATACATTTTTTAAGTCCCTCTTCAATACCGAAGTAGACGTATTCCCCAACCGATCCATCAGAGTCCTGCATTTCTTTAATCTCGTATTCTGCTGAAGATGTTCCCAAAAAAGTTTTTGCTGATTTTGGTAGTTCTGGAAGCAATCTTCGTCGTAAGATTTTCAATAGCCCATTCACAGTCTCCTGTTCGATTCCTTTCGTTACAGCCAAAATACGCAGCTGCTTTACTTCTTCTGGCTCATCTTCAATAGCTTCTACAATTTCATTCAAGAATTCGCCTTCTGAATCTGATGAACTACTCAGTTCCTCTGAATTTGTTGATTCACTTCCTTCTTCAAAATAAGATGATATACTTCCTTCCTCAGAATGAGATAATCTACCAACTTCATCAGAATGAGATGATCCATTTCCTTCCTCTGAATGAGATGAAACACTTCCATCTTCTGAATGAGATAATCCACTTTCTTCTTCTGGGCATGCAGATGATCCACTAGATTCACCGGAATCTAAGAAAAAAATTTTTTTTATATTAAAGCCATGCAAAGATAACCTCAAAATTTGGATCTCATTATTTTTAGCACAACTTGCCTTCACACGAAATCAGATATCCAGGTGAAAATGTGGAAAACTGAATAAAAAGCTTTTTTCTAACATATTTGATTCTTTATTTTGTAATTAAAACTAACAAAAAAAATGATAATAAAATTTGTATTTGTATAACTAACAAAGAAATTCATAATAAAATTTGTTTTTTACTCCAATTTTTCTAAATTGGCTTAGTCTGTTTCAAATTATAAAATGTGATAATGTGCAAATATATTTATTCAAAAAAACTTCTATATAAATTTACAATTTACTGCAATACAGTGTTGTGAGGTTGTGTATGCTAAAATTGATTTAACTAGAAATAAGAATGCATTTTCTCACCGAATTCTACATCCAAGTTTTGTAACTCGTGAGCAACACCGGGATCTTCGCGATTAATTTCAAGATTTCCTTCTTCATCTTCATCGTCTGCATCAGTATCTAAATTATTAAAATAATTATTTGAAATATTGAAGTTATCTTACAACTTAACCATATATTTTCCAATTGTTAGAAATTTTGTGAAAAGACTACGTATTATTTACACATATTAAACTGTAAATGGAATAATTTCCGTTATTAATATTCTTGTAATCAAAAGACTTTCATACGAGTTATTACAAATAATACACGATTTCGGTCCAATATAAGTTAAATATGAATTTCAGGTTTGGAGTTAGATTTAATGATTTACTTACTTTCATTCACGTCACATGAATATAATGGTATGGTTGCAATGGCACGGTGTTTCCGAACCCGCAATGTACTGCTTTTCACTTTCGGCATTTTAAAACAATAATTTGATTTATCAAAAATATACAAAATGCACCTCGTAAGAATACCTGTGACTACTGTTCAAAACAACTACACAGCCATTCTCAGTTTCCTTGAACACCCACTACGTGGCGTAGCGATAGAAAACCTGGCCAATCCGGTCTGGCACGACTCCGGGACATACAAATTAGCCCTACCCAGGTCGGACCCTATCAACCCGACCAGGGCCCGATCGGTAATGGGGAACAGGTATAGCGATTTCTGCACGGGAATTAGAAGATGTCTATTTAGGTCCAGCTGTAGCTATCTCTCTACTTCAAAATGGAAACGATATCGGTAGAGATGAATTACATAACTTTAGACGAAATTGTCTAAATTTCTACATCGAAGCCGCGAATCAGATTCACCTTCCTTTTCCTTTCAATTCTGAATACCAAAAGATGCTAGCGCAAATGAATGTCGTTGATCCTGCTTACTTCAAAGCTAATCATCCACCTTCAGTGGCTCTTCTAGCTACTATGTTTCCTCCAACGATGTTTGATATAGAAACGTTAGAAAGACAGTGGCTCTTGTTGCGAAATGACGTTTACGTTGATAGCCAAGAATCAAACGATTACTATCAGTTTTGGAACGGCGTTGCTAAAATCTTCAACGGCGATGGTTCTCTTAAGTATGGACTTTTATATGAACTTGTGAAATCAATCGCGGTACTTCCACACAGTAATGCAGCAGTCGAGAGGTTTTTTTCTCAAGTAAATATAAACAAAACCAAACTGAGAAAGGCACTAGAAAATGAATCTGTTCGTGGAATAATGCATACTAAAAGATTGATGAAGAATGAGAATTGCAATGACTACGAGATACCAAACGAAATGGGACAAAAACATAATAATAGTATATACTCATGAGACTGTTATGTGCTGTGAAGCCGAAATTTGACGTTCTAAGTATTTTATAACGGAAACTCGTTATCTGATATAAAAATAGGAAGGAGATTTCATATGCACTCCAATTTCTTAGCTTTAATAACCTATAAAAATAACTTTAAGATACCTATGTATGTCGTAACTCGTAAGGATTAGGAAGATTGATTGATTAAAAGATTGATGAAGGATGGGAATTGCTATGACGATGGTATACCAAACAAAATGATGCGAAAATATATGTAATAGTAGGTGTTAATGAGGCTGGTATTAGTTGTAAAGCTCAAATATCTCGTTCAAAATATATTAATATAAGACAGGTATTATAAAAACTTGTTACCTGATATAATAATAACTTTGAGGTACCTATGTATGTCGTAGAGCTTAAGAAGAAGTAGAGTTTTGTATAATTTATTATATATTGTGTATAATGTATAATTTATTATACATTAATTATATATAATAAAAAATGATTTATAACAAATTTATTCTGAAATTTATTCTTACACTTTTAACATTTTTTCATTTAAATTAAGTCTTTTTCTTACACTTTTAACACTTTTTCATTTAAATTAAGTCTATTTCAAGGCTAACCGATTTTCGATGTTTTAAATTTCCCGGGTTAACCTAGCCTCCATGATAATTTTGAATTGCAAATATTCTGAGCGCATACGCACGGCCGACCTGATCTTTTCCCCTAGAGCTAGAGACAAGCCATATTCTCCTAAAATCCCTAAAATCAATTAATTAATTATTGGTTATTATCATATATTTTGATCTTAAATCAATAATTTTACTTTTTATAATGCTAGAAAAGCCTAAAACTATGTTTTTGAAATTTGAAGAAATTTGAAGAAACTTTTTTAATCTTTATGCCGATTTTTGAAGAAAAATCAAGGAAAACTGAAGATTTTTTTTTCTTGGACCTAGCAGCACTGAGCTCGATGTGTCGATCACTGTTGTTGGACCTACCTCAACTTCAACCAAATTCCACTCCTTGTTTTGAGGTAGGACTTGAATCTTATAATATTGGTTCAGCCAGGATTCTTTTTAACTTCTATCTCATGTACGATGCAGATTCCAATACCCTTGGCTGGATTACCATGCCTATTGCTTAAATTATAGAAATAGAGTGCCGAGTAGGATGTTTTCTTTGCCGCGTGTTATGATTTGTAGTGATAGTGTCCTTTTTTTTTAATTTTTTAGGATTATGTGAGAATTTCTTATATATTACGTGAGTATATAATGACCCGCCTTTCGACCCCCTTTATTTCGTAATGTTCCGACCTTATCATGACCTGTACCCCTTCCTATTTCCATTTCCTATTTTTGTTATATAGCCTCCCTATCACCACCCCTTATTCGCTATGTTGCCTTCTACACAAACGCCGAATATCAACTCTTTTTTTGTAATGCCTGTGATATCTCTTTTATTGTCATTATTTCGGATCTCTCCCACCCCTCTTCCTTTTTTTGACTTTGTAATAACCTTAAGCTTCATAATTTATATGACATTATTTATTATTGTTTATTGACACTCTTAGCCTCTCATTTTGTCTTGTAACCTAAAGAGGAATAAGTTTCTCACCCCCCTTTTTCGACCTTTACCTCGGCGGGTCTACTCACTTGTAGAAATTTATATGTCCATTATCATAACTCTTTTTTTTGGTTTGTAATGTAGTCCACAACTCCCCGCTCACCTTGTTAGGTTAATATTTAGCTAGCGTATCACTATTGTTTCCGAGTACGACTCCATGTCCCTGAATTTATCACTGTTTTGTGCAATTTAAATTGAGTATAATCCAATATTTATTTCTTGTTTTTGTTTTTTTATTGTCTTAAACTCTTGTTCCTTCTCAAATTTGTTATTCTTTAATATTATTATACAGACATCATTGCGAAACAATCTTGCCAAATTTGATTTTACTAACCCCTCTCCTCTACTTAATAACTGAGCTAGTCCTACGGGAATTATGGGGCTTTTTGGATTTGGGTTATTTTCGTATCGTATCGCTTATCGTTTTATCGTAATTTGGTTCCGTTTTCATTAAATTGAGGTTAGGATATCGGGAAAGTACCTTTGAACGAGGCCTATATAACCGTATTTAATTGTAAATATATGGCCGCGGGACAATGTTCATATGTGGTTCAAAGTCTAACTTGTTTACTATTTCAGGATATAAACTCCTTTTTAGTTATCTCAAGTTGACAAATAAGCATTTTGCCAAATGATTTTCAAACTCGAGGAAAATATTCCTTTTCCCATTTTGCTGCTTTATGTGCAGGTAAAATTTACGCTATTCTTATTTAATCGTAATGATTTGTGGTTTATCTTATTCCTTGATGAACTTTCTAGAAACCCTTTTGTTACGTTCTTATTTGCAAAATGTATTTAAGAAGAAGGAAAACAACCTAAACGACGCCTTAAAAATTAAATTATTTTTAACCATAAGAAAAACTTGTTTTGTATTTGCATTATATTCTTTTCGTGTACATCGTCGATCATAAAGGAAAGTTTTTAGCACACAGAACTAGATAACCAACAAAATCGGAATTTTTCAGGGGAGTGAAATAACATTCTATATAATCTAAATCACCATTTAAAGATAAAACAAAAGAGTGACGCCAAAATAGGCTTTTTGTAGTCTATTTTTTGACCTAGCTCGCGACCTGGGGAAAAATATAAAAATACGTTGCAGGTATTAAATTACTCATAATTAAAAAACAAAGTAAGCATCGTTTTTCGTTATTAGGAAAATTAAAAAAATTTCACCTATTTAGGTGTTGAGAAGACACCCAAAAAATTAGATAATAGGAAATACCATTAATTATAAAATCATTTTCACATCAACCCCTTATGAATCAAGAAAATACGTGATTTTACTTATGTAAGGTTTATATTTTTTTTATTTTTTCCCCATGTAACCCAGTTTGGTGAGTCAGAATGTGGATGTTTTGAGCTGCTAAACGGAGAAAAGATGAGTTTAAATAGAAATATTTAACTAATTCCAATTAAATCATTATAGAATGTGGGCGTGCGAATTATATGACGTTTGAAAATCGTCTTTAGATAGCCATTCAAAATCTTTTTTAATTAAATAAAAATAATACTCCAGAGATACGGGGAAGCTTAATAAGAACAAGAAACTTTTCGTAAAAAAAATTATAATTTTCAGAAATATCGTTTCTGATTACATTAAAGTTAAGTAAAAAAAAACCTTATGAAACTGAATTTTTGCAGAAAATGGAGATTTAAGATTTTAGTTTTGAATTTGAATGATACTTTGGTGCTGAGAAAAGTGGGAAATACTTTTATTTAAGAAATTTATCTGTGAAAAAGATGCGTTAGATTCTTTTATTGTATTAAAAAGCATTTAAGAACAGATATATGGCCAGAAAAAGGTTTAAAAAAAGAGGTATGAGGTTAGGAAACTCAAAAACAAAAAGAAGAAGATAAGAGACAATGTACAGAGCCAGCTATCTGGTTTAGAAACACCAATATTTTTATTTTCCATATTAAAAATGAGATTTCGAACAAATCATTTTAACAATAAATATATATATATATATATATATAAGATTTTTAAAGATTTTTTTAAATCAAGAAGCCCATTTTCGAAAGATG
>JAWWLR010000054.1:3997413-4010403 GCA_035041075.1 Acraspis erinacei
CCTTTACCGATAAAAGGTATTAAAACGCATATTTCAAATATGCGATTGATTACGCATTCAAAACTGTTGAAATTCTATGATATGTGTACACAGATTAATTCAAGTCAATTCGCACCTTCTTGCCGGGGTGGTGTCACGTGACTATGGCGAAGTCGCCCGACGTCACACCTTCCCCCCTATTTTAAAAAGTTGTTTCCCAAATCAACTTTTTATCGTAATCCATCCCTTAAATTTTTTTTTTCTTTCCAATTTTCCTAGTTTGCACCTATCAATTTCATTATATGTCCTCTTTTGAGCTATTAATGGTAAATTACCGAACGGAAAAGATAACTCATGAGAAAATTCCCGGTGACGTATAGAAATCGCCTATGTAAGATACTTCCTTCCCTCGTACCCCTCTCCCTTTATTGAAGGCGGGAATCCCAGTTCTCAAATTTCCTTTGCATCGTAGCATGGTTTCATCTAGCTTGTTTATGTAAGCCTTTATCTGCATCTATTAAAGCCTAATTTACTAGTGTTCTCGAGAGTATCCTTATTGATGTTACCGTACCAAGTATTTTACACACACATAAAAAGGTGAATATTGAATTTCATCCTATGGTTAGACACTTAATACTCTGAGGTAATTATTGTCAGACAACGAAAAATCTATAATTTTCGTATTTTGAGATTGGAAAATAATCAATCTTCAAGAATAATTTTATGCATGTAACATGAAAAGATTTTCAATCATTAAAAATACGTTTCCATACTATCTCACTTTTCAGCTCATTAGAGACATAATTTTCAATAGAAAAGAAAGGGAGGGAGAAAAGGGGAAAGAGTCAACCAAAACCAACCTCTTACTCTTTCTCCTTCTCCGTCCTTTTATACTATTTTATCTAAACTTGTAGCTCGGTTTCATTTTCAAATTACCTAAAAATAGTCTTACTTCTACCTACGTGATGGGATGAAAGAAATAATTTAAGATTAGTATGTAGAAAAATAAAAACCCATACATATATATTCTGTCAAACCCCTCCGTTTTACAGAATTTTTTTTTAATTATCATAAAGTATAATCAGTATATATTACCAATTCATAGAGTATTGAGGTTGGAGAAGCTACTAGCCCTAGCCGGTAACGGCACCCAGACGGTCCGGCCGGCCTCCAGCTCCGCCCTTACTCGGATGAACCCGAAAATGGAGGGCAAGTCGTTTTCCTCACACTCCCACCACTCCACGTAAGTGCGATCCAGTGCATACTGGCGATTGCATATCCAGTATGCCCTTCCGAATGGGTCCAAGGTTCCAACCCGGACTAAGGAACCCCGATCTCTCAACGCTATGCGGCATGGGTCGCACCCGCCAACCTCCTCCACAGCAAATACCAGGCCCCGATACCCTGGGCATGGTCTCTGAGCAGTTAGGGATGTCCTCATCAACAGGTGGGCCGCAAACTCCTGGACAACCTGCGACGACCCGCTCGAGCAATCCCCACAGACCCAACGTGGCTGTGCCGGATCCTGGTGTTTTAAAACTCCATGGACATGCCTCCACTCGAGGTCGGCCAGGCTTTTTCTCTAACAAATAAACAATTCTCAGCACTCACACGTCAACCGAATCAACTTCTCGATTTCTTATATACATATATACATACATACATTCGTATATATACATGCAACAGTACAATACAATAGTTATTTACTCATTTATCTTATTTAAAGAGAAGGATTCTAATTTCAAAACGTGCCGGCAAAGAATTTGCTTTTGCGTTTCGCGCATCCCATTTTCCGTATATAAAAAAAGTTTGAATTACTTATTATTTAAGTATATGCATAGCTTACTTGTTGCGGTTTTGGGGCTGGTTTCTCGCTTTTTAATTTAGCCTGAATGGCCAGAACAATTTCCTTCTTAATAAGTTTATCCATTTTTTTTTCTGTTTGACTTCCGCTCCTTAAATTTAAAACACGTCTTTCTTCTCCGAGCTTCGACTGTTATCTCAAAGAGTGACTCAATCAATCGTATAAACAACCCCGAAAGTTCCTCACTATAAATTTCCATAACAACTTGGAAATCAGGTTCACAAATTTTCCTTCCAATATTTAAATAAAATTAAATAGGGAAATCTTTTATATACAGGAAAAAGAAGATCTTCATCATAACATATGATTTATTTCATAAAAGCATTGTTTAAATTCATAGGCTCCCATACGCCAGAAAATTAACACTACTTTAACAATCATATCCCATTTATAAATTCACAGGGACATTCAAATTTGTAAATATTACGCGGGGTCTTAATTTGACCGCGAAATTCAAATTAGATGAAGCCCTTTCCCAACCCTATAACACAACGCAAAAGTTATATCCAAAAGGAACGTTAATAATTCAACGTTACATACATATACATGCATAAGCACGCACATGGCATACATACACATATTTGTTTTAAGTTAATCGGTATTATCCCGCCAACACGTGCATATACTCGCATGTCAACTTCCCCTGGCAATTATGAAATTTCCTCCCATCACCTTTGCATTGAGAACTTTACCCACACTCTTCAGTCAGATTGCAGTGAATTGCAGTGTTTACGGTTTTAGCTCTATTTAATTGTTCGGGTTCATCATCATTAGTTAACTAAATAGTTTATCTTTTAAGAGTGAAAGTAGTGAATTGTCTTAGTGAACTCCCTCAGTTTCCCTTTTCTTCTTCAAATTTACAAGAGGAATTTCAACCACTTTAGTGAAAACCTAACCTCTACTGTCACTTTATTCGGATCAGATAAGTGTTGTTTTACATATCTTTTATTTTAATGACCAGATTTTAGACTTATTCCTTTGTTAAAATTTTGTTTCCCCTTTTTCTTTTCAGTTATTCATTGAAATCCAACCCGAAAGCGAAGGAACTTCAAGGAAGGTTTAACCACAGGAGGAAAAAAGGAATTTCGTAAGGTAATTTTCTTTGCAATGTCTGATTAAAGACTGCAACATGAACAACAAAAGAAACGGGAATGAAAGGTCGAGCCCGGGGTAAGATTTTATATATACATATAAATACACATATGGATATTTATTTTAACATAAATATTATTTCAAATTAAAATTCGAATTACTTGAACCACCATGGACACAACTCGACATCGCTATCCATTCTCTAAAAGTCTAATCCATTTCCTCAAATCACCAATGTTTCGCTCCAAATTGCCGAAAAACTTTTGCAATATTAATCCATGCACACAACAACTAAATTTATAAATATCTTTAATCCTATATCACGCTTGTCACATTTATTATCCTCATTCTTTCATACTGGACTTGACGGTCATGAAAGGCACATTTTATCTTCCTGTTTTTTTATGTGCGTGGGCCTCACGTCGTCTTACAACCCCGGCTTATGCCGTAGGAACCTACAGAAAACCCACAGAAACCTGAGGGCAGGTTGCAGCCCTTCCTATAACAATAATCATCTATACATTTACTCATACATATTGTATCATGTTAATAATTTAATTTTGCAAAAATTTCTAATAATTTTAGAACTTAGAGTTTTAGATGTTTTTTAAATCCGGACTTAACCTCAGACAGAATAACTTAATTATTATTCCGCATAATTTTTGATTATATTATTCCATTCACCTCCCCCTTTTAAAATAAAGAAACTTAGAAGAGAAATTTCTTATTTCAAATCACGAAAATGCGATTATTCATTAAAGCGATGTGCCGCTAATTTTAGTTTGTCCAAATGAATAATTTTTTATTTATTTGGTCCTATTCTCATTTGAGCATTTCGGGCTCCTAATAAATTTTCTATCACGAATGGGCCATCAAACAATGAATCAAATTTTGTATCGTGTCTGTTTTCTCGCTTTAGGTAAACAGGAACTCCAACTTTAAAATTCTTAGGATTTGCCTTTAAATCATAATATTTTTTTGATTTTTCTTTTGCATTTTGAAGCCGTTCACCAGCTTTAGATTGTATATTGTCTAATTTTAAGAAAAGTTCACGCAGATGATCAACATATGTCCTTTCAGGAGGCCTCTCATCAAAGCTTGTGGGGAAGACTGCCTCTCTACCAAACACTAAGGTGTATGGTGCGAAACCTGTACCCTCATGGACTGCGGTGTTATAAGAAAAAACCGCGAATCGGAGCCATTCATCGCAATTATGAGGACCTTCGAAATGGCGTAAATACTCGATCAAAGTATGATGACTACGCTCGAGAGATCCAAGACTTTGAGGATGGTAAGCAACCGATTGAATTTTCCGAATTTTGAAGATTTTTCAAAAATTTTGTATTACCTTGCTCGTCAAATTTGTTCCTTGGTCCGATTGAATTATGCGAGGACATCCGTATCTAGAAATAAAATTTTCGGCTATTGCTTGAGCAATAGTTGCTGAATCAGTAATTTTTTAAAGGAATTGCATCAGAATATTTTGAGAATACGCACTAGATTGTCAAAATATACTGATTTCCTCTAGGTGTTACCGGAAGTGGTCCGACGAGATCGATTTGAATTTTCTCAAATGGCTCTTTAGGCGTATCAGTAATTATCATCGGCATTCGCGTACCCCTCCTAAGTACCTTATTCCTCATACAATTTTTACAAGTTCCTAATATTCTTTCTACATCAGATTTCATATTTTTCCAAAAATATTTGTCCCTAATGCGCCAATAAGTTTTACTAATTCCTTTATGACCACCTACCACGGATTCATGAAATTTCCTTATTATTTTTTTTCGTTGATGGATAGGAGGAATAACAATTTCGCCAGAGCGAATTACCACATGAAGACCAGAATCTTTAAAATGTTGTAAGAATATTTGCGCGATCGAAAGCCAAGTTGTCGAGTTTAAATTATGTCCTTTATCTGAAATTTTTACTATTGTAATATCTAAATTTTCCATGGCGTTCCTTAGTGCTAAAATAGCGCTAGAAACATGATTTAGAAAGATCACATCATTTTTCCTATCTTTAACAACCATACTGAAAATGTATCGGTCTCTCACCGAGTACACCACGACATCGCCCATTTTTGTCTGTTCATCTTTAAATTTATCTACATCAAATAATTGATTTTGAATTAACTCTTTATTATTTTCCGATTCCAATAAGCCGTCGGAAGAAAGGAAATGAGCAGTTGGGCCCTTACCCATTGTTACTTTATCTTTTGTGTAAGAAATGCAATTTCGAGATTTTACTACTGGATCAGATTCAATATGGTTCCCTTTAACCATTTTTCCCAAACTTCTTTCGGAGTCAGAAATCACCCTTCCACTATTGTCCATTTTATCTAGACGAATCCTTGGCCCTCCGTCCCATCCATACTCCGAGATAAGGCTCTTCGGTAGTTTTTCGGGCACATGCTCGTTGACTAGACCAGAATGGGTGTGGAGAGGCTCAGAGTCCGACTTAACGTCACCTGACATCGCACTTTTCGATTCCGCATTTATCCCTAACATCTTCTTAATGCATTGAAGGCCAAAGGATCCCAATCCCCACAGTCTGGAGCTAGTAGTTGTTACTGCGTCCACGCCGATATCGGGGTCCCTAATTGTCTGACTCAGCGGGATCCTCAGGAGTGTTGTATTGCTATTTTGAATCCCGTCCCTGAGTGACCTGTGGTGGGACGAAATTTCCATCGTCCCTTTTTCCGAGACAAAATCGTCATTGTCTCGCCAAGTAAAATAGTCATTACTTGCCCAAGCAAAATCTTCATTGCTTGTGTTAACCGGGACAAAATCGTCATTACCCCCGACTCTAGCTTCGGGGTTGACTCTACTCAGAAAAACTCGACCAAGCAACTCATTGATGTCTTGGTCAATTTTCCTAGCAACAGCATCACCCATCTCCTGCCCAGATGACAGACGGGCCTGGTCAGAGTACCGAAATTTCAGAACATGACCATCCACCAACCTTACAGGGAGAGGAGCCTCTCCTTTATACTCAGGAGGATTCCTTGACAATGCATCTGCATTTAAATTTACTTTTCCAGGCTTATAAACGATGTCGTATTCATACTCGAGAAGCTCGGTCCTCCACCTTGCAAGTCTTGAATTTACATCTTCCAATTTATAGAGCCATACCAAAGGTCGATGATCGGTGACCAAGGTAAATTGGTGTCCATAAATATAAGGTCGAAAGTGTTTCACACCAAAAACTATTCCCAATAATTCTTTTTCAATTGTTGGATAATTTAATTCAGCGGGTAATAAGATTCGTGACGCAAAAGATACTGGAAGATCTTGTCCTATTATTCCTTGGCTCAAAACGGCTCCTAAAGCGAAATTTGATGCATCTGTTGTTATAATGAAAGGTTTAGTAAAATCGGGGTATTGTAATATGGGTTCTGAACAAATAGCATCTCTAAGTTCTTCAAATGCCTTTTGTTCTTTATTAGTCCATAGAAATGGAATATCTTTCTTTAATAAATGTGTTAATGGTTTTGATATTTTTGAAAATTCGGGGAGAAATCGTCTATAATAGCCTACTAATCCCAAAAATTGTTTAATATTTTTCCTTGTTTTAGGTATAGGGAAAAATTTGACTGCTTCTATCTTTTTGGATCTGGTTTCACTCCTTCCTGAGTTATTATGTGGCCTAGATACGCAATTTCATGTCTTAAGAAATGACATTTTTCGGGTTGAAGAGTTAACCCTGCATCTCTCAAGCGCGATAATAATGCCCGAATTTTCCTATCATGATCTTCAAAATCAGAGGCATAGATAACAATGTCATCCGTATAGACAAAAAGTTCAAGTCCTTGAAGACCGGTAAGAACTTGCTCCATAACTCGTTGAAAAGTTGCCGGAGCATTCTTCAATCCAAATGGCATACGAGTGAATTCCGAATTACCGTAAGGAGTCGAAAAAGCAGTTTTTTCTTGAGAATTTAAATCCATTGGAATCTGATGGAATCCAGATGCAAGATCCATTACTAAAAAATACCTACTACCTCCGAGCTGATCTAAAATATCGGTAATATTGGGGAGTGGATAGGCATCGGAGATCGTTTTCTCGTTTAGGGAACGATAATCGATGACCATCCTCCATTTTTTATTACCCTTAGAGTCGGCCTTCTTAGGAACAATCCACAATGGAGAATTATAAGGTGAAACAGACGGCTGAACTATTCCAGAAGCAAGTAATTCATCCATCTGTCTCTCAATTTCATCCTTATGAATATGAGGATAACGATATTGTTTTACATGAACCGGCTTATCGTCAGTTGTTAAAATTTTGTGTTTTAAAACATTGGTGGCACTTAATTTATCCCCCGGTAATTTAAATTGATAAGAAAATTCGAAAAATATTGAAAGTAAACTTTCCTTTTCCTTTTCATTTAGATCATCCATTTTTATGACCTTTTGAATTTCCAAAAGTCTTTTAGCTTGTTCCTTTTGTTTACCCTTTGTGTCCTTTCTACATTTAATGGGAGTAAAATTTATATCAGGGGTTTCATATTCTTCTAACTCAATGGCAGGTATCGTTAAATGAACATTATTGTTAGTTCTATTTATGATGCATATTTTAGCTGTTCCTAAATCATTTTTAACTAAAGATTCCCCACTAAAGATACCGTGACCGCATAAAAGTCGAGATACATAGCCGACCTTTAAAGTTGTATCCTTAAGAAGAATTTGAACCATTGCCTTTGACCTCGCTGGTAGTTTTATGGTAGCATGAGTTAAAAGTGAAAATTCTATATCTCCCAAATGAAGACAATCGTCAATAAAATTTAAAACAGCATGGTGCATTCTTAAGGCTTCGATCCCCAAAATTCCATTTTGTTGAATGGGAAAACTTCCCAAAACAACTTGGAAAGGTGTTTTCATCCCTTTTATTTTAACTTTTACCTCTCCCAGGGTATTAATCATATCTGGACCGATCCCTATTAAATTATATATACGCTTTCTATTTATCCATACTCGCGGATCTAAAACATTTTCTTTAATTAAACTTACACTGGACCCAGTGTCTACTAGCAAGGTTGCTTTACTTTTGAAAAAGATATTTTCTAAAACAATTGTAGGCATTAAACTCATTTCTTTGCTTGATTTAAGTTGAAGGACGACGCGGTTTGAACCGAATTCTGCTTCTGGATCGCCAAGCCTTCGTTTGAGCGATCCCGTTCCCAGTTTAAAGAATTCTCATGTTTCCCTTTAAGGAATTCTCTTTCTGTATCAGGTTTTTCCCGGAGTCTACAATCCTTTAAAGAATGATTTTTTAGATAGCAGTATGTGAAATTCTCTCTCTCTCTCTCTCTCTCTATCTTTAACATTATTTACTAATTGTGGGCAAAAACGCCTAACGTGCCTGTATTCCATACAACTATAACACTGTGTATTCTCGCGCCTATAATTATTATGAGTTTTCCAATTTATTTTATCTTGAATATGTGCAATTTTCCTTTTTGGAGCAAAATTTCGCTCGCCTTTGTCACAATGTTCAGGTTCGCCTTCTTTCTGAACTGGATCGTGTATCCTTTTCCAACTTTTCCATTGGAGATCCGCCTGATTTGCCAGTGCTATCGCTTTTTCCAATGTATGAATTTCTTTTTCTCGGATTTGAGAATAGACATCTTTATCTAATCCACGTAAGAAATTCTCTACACTAGTTAGTCGGTAGGCCTCGCGTATCCCTATTGCCTTTTCGACAGGTGTATTCTCCATAACTTGATTTGTTAATTTATTTAAAATTTGACTTACTCGCGCCCCATATTCAGGTATAGATTCTTTAGGCAATCTTTTGACATTTGTTAAATCTACACGATCTTGAATGTGAATACGGGCCTCCCCAATTATTTTAGTTTTAATTGACATTGCTAAATACGGAATTTCTTGAGGACTAATCATTGAAGCCGAAACTCGACAATGTTCTGCGAACATTTTTATTGACATGTTACTCCCATCAAAAGAAGGAATAATCTCCCTTACTATTTTTGAAATTTTTATTGGATCAGTCATACTAGTAGATATACTAGGAAAGCGAGAATAGAGTTGAAGAGAATTATTTTGCATTCGCGTGTTTTCATTTAAATTTTGAATTTCAGATGTCAAAATTTCTGGATGCGGAAAACCATCGGACGTGGAAGGAGTTCTTTGACTATCTGGCATTTCATCAGGCGTATCTCCTGAGCGCAAGTTACACACATTAGTTTCATCAGTGTTTGTAGTTGGCCCTTTATTTTTGCCCACTCGAGGTCTCGTGCCTCCGCTTCGACCTGTTGCCTTTTTACGCGAACTAGGCATTTTTAAGTTTGAAATCGCAAGGTATACTCGTTTAAATTTATCCTTATTACAAAATAAGATACTCAAATCAACAATTAACAATAATAACTATGATTAAATAATCAGATATCACTAAATTCTCAATTATTCAAGTAAGCGTTTACTTCACTAATTGGATTCAAATTAAATATAATTATGAGATTATAAATATTTAATTTATTTTAAGACTCTCAATAATTTAAATTCAAAATTTCTACCTTGAAATTCTAAACTCAGTTGAATAATAGTATAGTTTTCTACTCACAGTTTGTTGACCTTTCAACTAGTAGTCTAACAAAATTCGCTCACTTAATTCTCTCTTACGCCTTTATTACTTTTGAGGGCAAGTGAAAGAATATTCTGCTAAGCACGCTGTGACCACTTATGGAGCCTGTTCTGCATTCGGTCCTTGATATTCCAGTGTAGTTTTGAACGGGGAATCGATCCTGATTGCAGGGTCCTGAAGAGTACAAAATCCTGATCCTTCGTTGCCGTAACCCTCTTGTGGGCCGGTCCCTCGTTGCCACAACCCTTCCCGGGCGGGTCCCTCGTTGCCGCAACCCTTCACGGGCCCGGTGACTACTTCCGATTCGAGCCTTGACTAAACCTCTCTCAATTTCTCGTACCGACGGGTCCTGGGCCTTCAATGTAGCCGTCCCAAGATTATCCGTCAACACTAAGAAAATCAATCGAGGCGCTCGAACACTTGAGAATTTAAATTCCCAAGGTTTCTTTCCCTTTTCTCAATTTAATTTCGTTGCAGGTTATATAATATTTAAATAATCGATGCCTGGTTTTCAGGTACATGTACCAAAGCGTTTCCTTTTTCGCTCAACTGAACATAAATTTCATAATAATTTTCCCTAACGATAACTTGACACCGTTTTATCTCGAAATTATTATTTTCAGTGTCCTCGTAATCACCGTCTAAGGTACTGGGGAAATGTTCAACGATTTTTACAATTCCTAAACAAGTTGGTATGTAAATTTCCCAACGATTTTTATAGACAATTTTTGCACAAAGGTAATCTACAATTTCACTGCTGTGGAATATCAAATCTATTTTATACAATTCAGTGAGAAGGGACATTACTAATGTTTTTTCACTTCACTCAATTTATTCTCTTTCTTATATTTTTGTTCGTTCTGTTTCAGAAAGGCATCTAATTTTTCCATACCCAGTGGAATATGTCTTCTACTTTTAGGAGGTTGCAAATAAATGCGAGGACAACCTTTACTTTTAATAAGCCTTTCCCAGGCCTGCAACCCATCCATTTAAGGAGGAGATTCCTGCTTCGAAATTTTGCAATTTAAAGGCAATAGGAGTTTTTCCTATAGCAGTGGTACTGACCTGAATTCAAGGTGCAGCTATCCCACCGCTGTCACCAATTGTTACGTCCCGATTTCCGTTGTCACTTCCGATTTCTGGTGGATCCAACGATGATTGGACGACCTGTCCTTGGGTCCGTTGCCGCCTTAGATTGGCTTGAAAGCCAAAACCTTAAATCTTGGTCTTGATTAAACTGAATTATAAAACTCAACACAAAACTCCGTTCAAATAAGTTTTATTTGTTTAACTATGGCTGGATTTAACCAAATTCATTGTTCACAATAAGTTTTAATTTAGTATAAATTTAACCAGTCGGATTTTCGCGCATGCGCCAGAGTCAGATCAAAGACAAGTTTAAATAGTCAAATTCAAAAGTTAAATCGCACTGAATTTATTGTTCAACATGATCCAGCATCCGATTCTGAATCACTAACAAGTTGAGACCGCGGAATGGTATACTGAATTGTCTCGGTGGGCGAATAAACGATTATTACAACGAAATTCAATTCTTCATAAACGCGACACAGCCAGAAGGGCTGAAATTCCGGATCAGAAAAGATTTCCAACAAAACGAATAAAACACTTTCTGGTGCAGACATTTGTATAAAGGAAAAGAACGATCTTTAAAAACGGAAAAATGAACTTGAGGTTTCAGAAGGTTGTAATGCTTTTTTCTGACTCTCCCGCAACGCGCGCCTAAATTTATAATCTTTCCTCCGATGACGTGAGAAGGATCCACATCGAAATGTCGTCACTTTAAACCAATTACATTTTGGTTTCATTTCGATGTCGACATTTCCCACCAATCAGCATCTGGGGTGATTTCACCCTTTTGCGTCACAGTAAAGGCCGAAGATCAGCTCGGGCTGATTCATGGATTGCACCATGAATCGCAACCCTTCAATCTAATTTATTACATTCCCCGGCGCCTTTTTGTCGCGACTTAATTACTTATAGAATGTTCTATTCCTATGACTAATAACATAAGTTTTATACCTAAGAGAGAGAGAGAAAGAGTATTGAGGAGAATGTGTTTTCCCCCTATTTCACCATTTCCTGAAATTCATTCCAGTGGTGATTTATTATTTGCCTTAAATAAGATTACTTCCTTACATGGAATCTTCCTTTATTTATCAAAATCAGTAGCTCCCCCCCCTTTTTATGAACAATTTATAACCTAACTTATAGATTTCTATTTAGGAATCCATTTCTATTCTTAATTTTTTTCGACCTTTCACGATCAATCGGGCATACCTTCCTCCAAAAGAATTTGAATTTAAAATTCTTTTACCGCGCAAAGATGGAGTCGCATAACTTCCGGGCAGTCGCACGACGTCACAGCCACTAAGAAACTTTGTCCCTAGAAAATGCATTGAGGCTTGGGGGGCCTGCTTCTAACGGCCTTTTCATACCTCTGCTTGCCGGCATTCAGCCTGCCTGCAGAACGTCCATAAAAGTGATAGAATAGAGATGGACCATTCTGATCTTTGTCTATCTCTTTCACTCTAATGAATTCTCTGCAGGCAAGCGTGGTGTGAAAATGGGTATGAAAGTCCACAGGAGTGAAAGCGATAGAGAAAGATAAGAATGGTCATTCTCTTTCACTCTTGTAGACTTTCTACAGACAAGCTGCCCGCAACTGCCTCTCAGAAGTGGCAGACATAAAGGCCTTAATTTATTCGTCTCTCCCAGTGATGTATGAACGCCAACATTTCTGGCATGTGCAGTAGAGATTCCTGTGTATTTTTAGATTACGTAAACCCATGTGCTTATCTTAAAATATACGAAAATCAGTACTGCTCATGCCAGAGATATCCGCGTTCTGACACCACTGACAACTGAATTAGTTACCTTTGGCTAATCAGGAAACAAACTGATGAACCTATTATTTGTTAAGAGCTTAAGTGAAATAGACAGAGAGGTAGAGAATTTTAATTCCAGTCTGGACTAGTTTAAATTCTTGTACGTAAAATACGCCCTAAAATCAAAGCAAGCGGCCATTTAAATTACATCAGGTCTTACACTTTCTCATCCCTGCTTAGAATTTTCTGTTGGAAATTTTCCGTCAGAAACTTTGCATTGTCACAATTTATCTTTAAAGACCGTGGCGATGTTTAAGAGCTTTCAAATTTGTTTGGCAAGACAGCTGTATTTGCAAAATTGGTAATGAAATTATTCTTTTGATCAAACTATTATAGATTTGCAAACGAACCACTAAAAAAAGAACTCGGTAGTTTTGCTTTAAGTGACGCTGTTTGGATGTTAAGATGCGACGTGTTGCTGGTTGCAAGCAGACGACATAAGAATTACAAGGCCTTAGAAGTAAACATGGAGAATTACTCTCCAAACGGAGGTACAAACAAAAGAATACCCGAGATGTGAGGGTAAAGTTTACCCAAATGGGATAAT
>JAWWLR010000054.1:4020723-4040073 GCA_035041075.1 Acraspis erinacei
TTTTCTCAAAGACCACAAAGAATTCGAAAGTCCACGTCGAGACGAAGATTTTGAGCCCTCAAACGTCTTGATCGGTTGAGAAGAATTTTGGGAAATGCTTTGTCCCGATTGACGTGGAACGTCCCATATATATAATGACCTTAGGGATTTCTTTTATTCTGAGTGACAACACACTCCGTAACCCCATTATAATTTCGAAAAAATCAAAATTTTAGTCTCAGAAGGTGTCGGCTACGGTGACTAAGCACGTGTATGGGAAACAAGATGTTATTAGTACATCATGTCAGATGCACTAATTAGATATTTGCCATAGTAACGAAAGAGTAATAAGATTTTCTTTGTTTTTGTATTACTTGAAGTAGCTCAAGGAATAGTACGCATTTATTTGTTTTTCTACGACATTAAGTTGCGAACAAAAAGAGTAAGAATTTCTTTGTGTGCATACGACATAAAGTTCACCAAGAAAAAAGAATAGGAATTCCTTTGTTTTTATCTAACATGAAGTTGTCCAAGAAAAAGATAAAATGTAAATACTTACAAACTTTTTTTTATTATTTCATTTCCATGCTTGATTCGATTCTTTTGAAGATCAAAATCGAATGAAGAGGCCTATTCAGTATCCAATTAAAGATCATTTCATCAGATTTAGTAAGAAATACATGGCGTGTAAATTTAAAAAGTAAACGAAAATATTTTAAATCAGTACAAAAATTTTTTTTATAAACATTCCATACCTCTAAAGTTATAGTACGCCATGTCCCTCAATTGTCTTACCGAGAAAATGAGGTTCAAACTTCAAACATAATATGGTCTGAAAAAACGTCGGTTAATGTCGAAATAAGTTTATCGGTCAAAAATGATGCATGATTAAGAACATATCAGCACAAATTTGAATTCTATTATGAATGTATTTTAGCTGATGTGGAAAATGGTTTTGGACATGGCGTAAGATGAGATTCAAAAAACTAATTTTTTTCTCAGAATTAAAGTAAGCCATGCCCACAAAATATTTATAAATTAACTATTTATAATAAAATTTCAAGTAAAAAGTTTAGCGGAATGATAGTTTGCATTATTCAGTTGCACTCTAAATACCTTGGACCAGGATTCCGGTACAATGGACCGGAATCCCGATCCAAGCAAGCTTGGATCGACTTGATTATAATCGAATTTCGAGGTTCTGTTTCACTTTTTGTCGAACACTGTACTGCATAAACTTTATGGGAAATAGAAAACCTCTAGCAGCTCAATAAAAATAAAATATCGCACGCCTTTGTTTGTTCGTACTAGGTATTCTAACCTACACTGTCAACGTTCCTCGTGTTACATTTGCGTCGGCTCTGCACCGGCGCGCGGTGCTCGTCTCTCTGCTTGGACCGGATTCCAGTTCCTTTTGAACCGGATTCCAGTCCCGTTTGGACTTTTCTTGAGCATCAGTCTAAGCGTGGGACCGACCACCGTTTCCCGGTCCATTGGACCGGAAAGTCAGTCCATTGGACCGGAATCGCAGGTTTGACCATTGCTTCGATCGGAATTCCGGTCTAAAGGATTTAGAGTGTGTATTATATACCTCTAATTAAATGTCAATTATATTATATTATTCACCTTTCAATTGTAGAAAAGCAAAAAATGAAATGGGGTGATATAATTTTAGGTTTTAATTAAAGTCACTATTTTAATTAATAATTTTAATAGCTGAAGAAATAAATTTCAGGGAGCAATTTATTAGAAAACAAAGTTTAACCCTTACCGAGCCTATAAATAATAATAGCTCAAAAATTTCCAAAATTTGTCATCGGCCATTTTTAATTTTCTAAGTTTAACCTAAGATTTGAATTCAGTCCCAAATAAGTTTTTTTCCTACTATATTGGATCGGCCATTTTGAATTTTATCAATCTGGCTCAAGATTTAAATATTCAGTGACCCGAAAAACCCTGTTCACTGATTTTTACATACATGTATACATTTTTTAGTGATTTGTACGCAACATTGGACCGGCCATTTTGAATGCCAAATTTATTTGTGAAAAATAAATACTATGGTTGGCGACGTCATTTCAGAAAAAATCGCCATCGAAAAAGTGTCATTTTATCACATAGTCTTATGGAACTGCTGAGCAGAATCGACTACACTCCGGAACAAAATCACGAGTCCCCATAAATAAAATATATTCTAAGACTTTCGATTACGAGAACTCTATTAGGGTCACTCTATCAATCATTACCTGAAACCAATACGGTAAAATTTTAGAAAAAATGTGTAATTGGTCTATTTTTTATATTTCTAGATTCGATTCGTGTATTTTAAGAACAATAAATTCTTTTTATTAAGCCAGAAAAAATTATTGAAAACATGTGGAAGTTTAAAAAATGGCTATAGTATATCATTTAAAAACTAAATTAAACACTAAAGTTACTTGTTTTTAATTAAGCAGAGAGCAACAGTGCGATCGCAAACTTTGATAATTTATTATAAGTAAAATACACTACCGAAAATTGTAAAACTTGTTTAGAAATAAGGATTGGTACCAACCTTTTGCAGGGTGTTCAGTAAAACTGCTCATCAAAACTTATTCTTCAAGATATTCGGCCTCGAAAACCTGAAAATTAGCAAAAAACACCACTTTCAAACTCGCGTATTTCCGAATATAGATTTTTATACAAAAATTTATCTGCACAAATAAACTATTTGAACTTATATATATCACTCACGAAAACTTCCCGGATTTACTCTGCGTGGTCTTGTTTTAAATATTGTTTAAAATTTTTTCTCGACCGACCAATTTTGACGGACTTAAGGAAAATAGGCAAAGCAAACTGAAGGAAGCAGACAACGTGTCAATTACTTAATTTTTTTGTTTAATTTAAAATTCAACACAAATTTCGTACCTTAAGTAAGTACAAGGAAGTACTCATTTTATTCAATTTTTTAATAATTTCAGTATTGCTATACAATTCAGGGGAAGCAGGGGAAAATCTGAAAAAGTCAGGGCATTTTTTTATTCAACAAATTTTAATTACGGAATTTGTGTTGAATTTAAAATTTAAAAAAATCAAGTCATCGATACGTTGTCTGCTTTCTTCAGTTTGCTTTGCCAACTTTTCGAAACTTATTGAAGACAAAGATGTCGCGATATGCACAATTTATCTGAAGAATCCAGCACTGTGGCAATACGACCAACATACGGAAACACATCCGAGCGAAGCATCTATACAAAATAGATGGGATTTCAGGTTCGCCTGGATTTGCTGGGTCTTTGGAGCCATCATCGTCAAATTCAACAAATGATGTTGACAAGAATGTTGATACGATGGAGGTATGCACAACTTTTAAATTAGAGAATCTTAACCCTCAGAGGCCACACGGATGCAAATCGGGCAGACGATAGTCTCAAATGTCCCTCTCTACCAAAAAAGGTTAATTTAAAAATTGTACTATTCGATTTGATAATTCATTTGAACGGTTTTGTTAATAAAACATTTGAATTCCTCAGGAAGTTGTTCCCTGAAATAATACGCTTTATTTTTATTTAAATTTAAATTAAAAGACTGGGCATAACGATTAAAATCCTGACAACCAGATTTGAACCCGTATGGCCTTCAGTATGGCTGATTTTTTAAACATTTTCGAAACCCTTTTCCAGTCTTCACACAGCGGTCTCTAGATCCCCTATATTGTACCGTTTATTCATTTGAGGTCCCTAAAGTACTTTACGTGCTTTTAAAAGATTTTATAATATGATCGAAGCTTCCAAAAGTAAGAAAATTTGAAGAAAAAAAAATAGAAAAGCTCAGAGAATTTTTGTAAGAAATAACTCTAAAAAATAATCAGGGCTGATAAACAGTCACTATTAGGCAATTTTTTCTCCTATCACTTTTTAGTCACTTTTTAAGGTAAAAAATTACATTAGTAACTTTTCTTTCAATAAATTAACTCAAGCGTTAATAATTATTTAATTCAGGTCTATGCCTATTTCTCAATTGTCTTATTGAATTCCATCGAAATATTTCAGGGTATATTTAAAGATTTCGAGAAATTTTAAAAAGATTTTAATAATTTTAAAGATTTTTGGGTGTTTTTAAAACTTCTAACGCATTTTCAAGCACTTTTAATAAAAAATATTTTAGGAAAATTGTAAATATTCCAAGTAATTTTTTAATAATTTCATTAATTTGGAGGGATTTCAAAGCGTTTGAAATATTTTAGGATAAGTAATTTTCTAGGATTTTGGTAGATATGGAACAATTTCACTCATAAGGCTTGACATTATTTTTAAAGATACTAAGGAGTTTTATAAGATTTTCTCCGAATTTTAATGAATTTAAGGGGGTTTAAAAGCTCCCAAGGTATTTTAATAAATTTTTCATGATTTATAGAAATATCAAACAGCATAGAACTTGAAAAGATATTATAATATTTTAATGGATTTCAAAAAATTTATTCGCAAAAAGTAGGGGATTTCATGGGGTGTCAAATATTTCAAGAGATTTTAAAACATTTTTTGCAATTCATGTGGATTCCACAATGAATTCTACTCAATTCAATGGATTTTTAAAAAGTTTTTGTTTATTTCATTTTGTAGACTTTAAAACTCAACTTGAATTCTGGGGAATTTCATTAAATTTTTTAACTTCTCTTTAATTTTTCTAAATTCGTTTCAAACTTACTTAATTCAATGATTTGTTTCATATTTTTGAACTGCTTATAATTCTCTTAATTGTTTTTTAAATTCAGTTTGGATTTGTCACGAATTTTATCGAATCTTCTAACTTCCCGTAAATTCATCTAAATTCACTTAAATTTCATTTAATTTGAATTCTTTGAAACTTAAATTGAACGTTTTGTAGTGATTAGTCACTTCTTCTGTTAGAAATGAGTAGGGTTCCAAAGATCTGAAGAGATTTAAGTTTTTTTTAATTAACAAAAGGTGCTCTTTAAATTAAAAATATTGTATATCAGATCTAAAGTGATGCCCAAGCATTATCTGAATTGATTGTTTTGATCAATATACTGACTAAAATAATTTAGATAAATTGATCTTAAAATCTTAACATTCTCAGCAGATATTGGTTTTATAAATACAAATGTATCCATTCAATTTAAAAAAGCATTTACCTTATATTTTTATTCAAAATGACCTGTATTTTAAATATGATCGCACCTAAAGTAATTTAACCATACATTAAATAAGTTTTCATTACACTCATAATGGTATATTCTCTCAATAGGGACATGCTGCATTTTATATAGTATATTCAGACTTGACGCAAACTTTACGGCATAAGGTTTTGAAAAAAGTGCAAAACTTAGGTCTAAAGTTAGCAAACTTGGATCTGGTAATAGGACCTTGTAATGGCGCAATAGAACAAGAAGTGCAAAATGGATTTCAGGTTCCATATGCCGGATCGTATTACGGCTACTTGCAGCTATTAACCATTAATTGGTTCAAATGAGTTCAGCACCCAGTAATGGTACACTGGTGCGATTTCGTAGTTTTCAATTTTAATACCAAGTATTAAAAATATTTAACACACATTAGTCATATAACATATTTTTCGCATATTTAACATATACATATATTTAATATGGTGGAGATACGCTGCTGCACGTATCTGCACAAATGCCAGCAACTGGAAAATGTAGCTGGCGCCAATTCGCACCACTAAACCATCGCAGAGGGCATACGAGAGCTTTGAACAAAATCGAGGGCATTCTTTGATATTTGTAAATTACTTTGATAAATTAAATAATAATTTTGCTAAAAACTAAGCTCAGCTTAAAAAAATATCAACATATAATGGGGCTACTATGGCATAATGTAAAAATGGTGTGGTAATCATATTTTATATAGAAAAGAACGAAAAGAAACGTAACAGAATTTTTGTTATGCTGCCTTTTGTTTCTTTTGAAATAAAACATTAAAGAAATACAATTTAGATATTGTACCTACGTATCTGCATTATTTTTTATTAAAATTTTATACATAGCATAGTTGTCAGGTAAATTGTATTAAATTTATAGAAATGATTGGCAAATATCGACTTGTCCTAAAGATAAGGTGCCATCTCGACAGAACCAATTAGAAAGGTTCCCTAATTCAGAGGGCGTTGGTATTCTCAATACTATTTATATGGAATTCTAAAGCTTCTATGTTTCGCCGAACGAGTGGGCACCTTTGTATTATGTCCTAACGAGATGGCACCTTGTCACTTGGACTCGTCAATATCAGAAAATGCTTATTAATTTCGTTCGAATCCCTGGATAGTATTTCACTCTTGCAATTGTGTAGGACGAGTTAAAAAGAGCCCAGGTAGAGTTATAATGTAACATACTTGATTTTTAACCGATCTGTTATTGCACTTTTGAATTTTTTTTTGTACTTTTGAATTTTTCCCATAAATTGTGCATCCTTTGTGAAAAGTACCCTGGCATGTTTATTTTTTAAGTATAGACAAAAGGTAAGAAAAGCCGCGTTGTAGTCACTTTTCGAAAGCGTTTAAAAATCAAGGTACATGTTAAAATATATTAAACGCTGTCGTGCCGCAAATAAATAAAGATTAGCATGGGACTGTTGAAAACTCTTTTTTTATTCGCGAGACGAAGCCCACGCATCTCACTTAGAGTGGAAAGCCATCTATTGTCGACGTTCCATTTTATAGCAGCTTTCAACTGTTGATAAAAGCATTCCACTTTTTAACTGGACGCAGGGTGACAGGCCTTGTTGCACACATTTTCAGATCCAAGTAAGGCATTTCATTAAAAAAAGCAGCGTATGTCGTATTATCTTGTATAATATTTTATTATATTGTATAATATTCTATTATATTATATCATACTGTATAATACTGGATCATATTTTGTCATATTGTATTATACTGTATCGCATTGTGCCAGATAGTATCGTATTGATCATGTTGAATCATATTTCATCATAGTGTATCGTCCTGCGTCATATTTCAACATATTGTATAATACTGTATCATTCTGCATCACATTGTATGATACTTTCTCGTATTCCATCAAATTGTGTCATGCTGTATCGCATTGTGCCATATAGTATCGTATTGCTTCATATTTCATCATATTTCATCATAGTGTATCGTCTTGCATAGAGGCCTCGGTGGCTCAGACGATAGAACAGCAGGCTTTCACGTAGGAGGATTGAGGTTGGATCCCTGAGCCAGTACCAATGGAAAATTTTCTATTTACTTCTACCGGAGCTTCGGTGGTTCCGAACCCACCTTAAACTGTAGGTCCCCTCAGAAAAAGCTGGTTTCGGCCCAAGTATGAAAGGGGGCATATATACTGGGGCACAAACTTGGGGGAGGCTGATCTTGAGAAGACTAGAAAATGAGTCTGCGATCTCCTTGCGCTTGGGGGCTCCGTATGGTGGAAACCATGCGGGATGGTCGCTGGACGCTTTCGAGTAATGAACATACACGCACATACACTTACATAACACACCAGGAGAGTGCATCGAGTCTGTGCGTCTAACTGATGTCCTCAGAGGACAAAACGTCCAAGCATTAGACATTTCGGCAAAGAACAGTGTCTTTGTGGATTATTAGGAAAATGGAGTTGGTTCTAGTATCTAGTGATTTCATGTTTAGCGTTTTGCGGCCACCTTTGTGCTCTAGTGGGACTTCACGCTTACGGATTCACACGTCGTTTCCATGAAAAATCACGCCTTGCTAATTCTCATTCGCCTGAAAGAAGTCTACGCGAATCCTTGACATGGTTAAATATATTCAAAGCGCATAGTCGCATATACCGAGCTGTGTTTATATAGACTTATATTGAATAGTGGCGTCGATATAAAAAGTTACATTTAGGTAATTCAGAAAATGATTATTTTTAACTCAATTCATACAATTTAATGTATTCCTCACAGAGGAGATTAAAAGAATGTCGAAGAAGGAAGGCCACGCCGTCAAGTCTCTTTTAAAATATGTGACCATTAGGGACACGCAAAAGAGGTATCAGCTGTCACGACTCACTATTCTAGAGACAATGCAGAAGCTGAAGAGAAAGCTTGTGAAAATGATAGGGGTACCAAAAAATCATGGTGAGATTTCACTAAACGAATATTTTTCGAATCTTTTCTTCACTATCATTAAAGGGCAGTTTACTATTCTTTAGATTAATGAACATATTATTCCTTTTTTTAAATGTCATTTATTTAATAGAGAACCGTATCATCACTCCAAAAGTGGACATATCAAAATTAAGAGAGTTGATGACTCCGGCACTTGAAGAGAATTGTAATTATACATAAAGCTTGGTCCTTTTTAAAAAAGAATGAGAATTTCGGTTCAGTAAAACCCACTACTTATTGGCCACCTGCAGAAAGACAGGTAGCGCCTCTCCCGGTGAAAGCGTTAGAAAGCGTTGAACGAATAAACTTTATAAGGGTCTAAAGGTTTAGCTTTTATGCCATTTTTAATAAAAGCTCATTTAAATCAAAGTAATAAATTTAAAGTAGACTGCAATATTGGTTTTAAATACGTAGGATGTAAAAAACTGAAGGTAAGTCAAATTTTCTTACGTAAATATTAATTTTCACTGCGTCTTTGTCGGTTATGAAAATGTAAATATTGGACCAAGTAATAAGTTTATACTTAAAAAATGAAAAGCTGCAAAATATATTAATATTTTTATATTTTTATCATTAAAAATGTTTCAGATCATATTAAAATTGTTTAAACAAATTTAATATAGATGTAAATTTTTGTTTAGAGGAAGTGTGAGTAAAACTTTGATTAGGGTATCTTACTGAACTCGCTGTACAGCAGCAATCCAGCTTTTTTCATTTATTTTATAAGAATATTTAGGAAATTTGTAAAATTCGCACGTACTATTATTGTTTGTATTTTTGCAATAAAATACGCAACTACTAACCGTTGTAAAAATAAACAATAATATTTCATGTTTAGCATAGTCTAGCATACTCTGCTACTTTCATACACGACGCTTTGTAACGTTTCACCACGATGAACGCCTCGATCGTTTTGATTATCTCCTCTATCTCTCTGTAGTCGGACAATAATGCTTTGCAAGAATAGCAGTAATTTTAATAAATTGAATACGTTAAAATGAAGAGAGACCAGGTGGGATGAAAATACATCACGCAAAATACACCCATACTCAATTATCACCCCATTATACAGAAACACAAAATCAGCCATGACATTTCAAGTCATAAAAACGCTCCAAAATCGTAAAGCTCAATTATGTCAATTATGTCAGTTCAAACATTTCACTATCGATTTGCTCTAAAGTACTCCATGGCGAATCGGTTCTCGAATATTCTAACCGACATCGGAATCGACAGAGAAGGCAATTAAAACATCTTTACAAACTAAAAGAAAGAGCAGTAAGGCCATTACATCAAGGAAGGAAGGAAGGACAGTCAATAGTTGAATCATCGATTACAATCACCTGTAAGTGCTTGCATACTCTAGGTCAATGCTATATACGTCCTGTATTTTTTAATTGAATAGTAGGACCCTCTCTCTCAATTCCCTGATAGTTTTATAAGTTTGAAGTAAATAACCTAAATTATTTCCTTCTATTTATTTAGCACTTACTGAGAAGTTCATCTTAGTTCCTTTTTCCTGAGCCTAGCTAATGCCGGAACTTGTATGAGACATGCAGGGATGTTTCATCATCCCCGCCACATTTCTTGCACCCTGTCGTGGGTTTCCGCCACAATGTGTGCTTCTGATCCTGCACGTATAGCGCAGAATATCTTTCGCCTGTACCCGACCTTGAGTTTGTTCCAAGTATTCCCGGTGCTTCTTCAAGATCCACCTTTTGATGACCGTTCTAGTGCAGCAAGATGCTAAGCCTTGTAGCAGTTCCCTTACTATGTATTCACGTTCTGTGTCGCTTTTTGCCAACTGTTTTTTTCGCTGCCTGTGTGATTATAAATCTAATTGATGGACACTTTGTTCTTTCTATTAATGTTTTTTTGCAGAAAGGATTCGCAGGACATCTGCCGGAAAAACAGTGACAGTGGCTCTTTTGGAGCCTACTGTGTACCACACTTCCCCCAAGAAGAGAGGCTTACCATTTGTTTTTCACATGCAGCTATGTCACAGACACATCTGGTGAAGGAGAATCGAAAACCGGCCACGATCCCGAGTCGATATATCGACTTCCCGAGCCAATGTTTTGCCGAGAGAAAACCGAGGACGGGTATCGGAAATACGATCCCGAACCGAGAAAAAACCGACTCGATCACGAGACAGTATCGTATCGAACGGAACCACTAGTCGACGGCCGCGTATAAGAGCCTTGGCTTAAAGAGAACAAAGTAGAACCATAAAATCAGTTTATTCCCTCTATCTAACGTCAAAAACCTTCCTCTGCAATTACGTAGATTCGCAGAACCCCTACATTAGGAGAGGATGATATAAATATTAATATCGATGAAGGTATGGAGCTAATTGTTCAACCCGCCCCAACCATCAACTGTAAGTGCTTGCATACTCCAGGTCAATATTGTTTGCATCTTTTATTTTTTGATTAAATAACAGGACCTTCTCTTTCAATTCCCTCAGAGTTTTGAAATAGTGAATTAGAAAAAAGTAAATGTTTGCTTTTCATCTATTTAGCATCTACAAAGAAACCGAATAATAGGAGCGACATTATAAGAAAAGTCGTGAATTACTGCAATGAATATGCAATGGCGGAGCCGGTGGAAGATGAAAATAGTCAGTGCGAGGTGTTCTGTTTCAGATATCCTGAGGATTCGTCAACCATAGCAGAAATTTTTAGTGATACAGAAATCAATCCCTGAATGGGGAACAACACCTTTGATACATACGCAGGGAAAAAACAATCATACAACATTTTTAACGATCTTACCAACGCACAGGTCCACTACACCCACATACACGTAGAGAATGCAATAACTTTGGGTGCGATAATACTATACAATCACAATTATTTGGTCCACAAGCATTCACACACAGCAATCCACCACAGCCATACACACACACCAGGTGGTATGACAGTTCCTACACACACGAACACCAAACACATTCACAATAACTTACACAGGCTGGTCCCTTACCCCAATGTTCATGTAACAAAAGATCCCCTCAAACAGAGTTCCGCAAGATGGTATGTGAAACGCTGGAACGATGAACGGAACGGATACTCTACAGAGTATCCTCGTAGCATCCACAGAGTATCCCTTCCATCTGATTCCGAAATTTAGGTAAGATTTTCTTAATTTTAAATTGCCGATCAAATATGGTGGACAAGAAATTTAAAAATTAATCAGTTTTTGTGGCAATCAGTACCCGGGGCATTTCTAGGTTGCTGATTACGAATCTTCAATCAGTTTTTCAAAATTCAAAATTTCCGATGGCAAATTCAAGAGTAAATGTTTAAAATACTTGTAAATGCTTATAAAAAAGGTTATTTACTGATTTAAAATAATTATTTTACGTTTTAAATTTACGCGTGATGTGTTTACTACTGGATCTGAAGAAATTCGGATACTCAAGTATGCAAACGAAATAATAAACAAAGAAGGTCGTTGGTACATTTAATCTTTTTTTAGGCAACTTCATGTGGTACAAAAATAAAGAGATTTTTAGTTTTTTCTTCGGCTACGTCATGTCGTACAAAAACAAAAAAATTCGTACTATTTTCTTGGGCTACTTCATGCCGTGCAAAAACAAAAAAAATTCTTACTCTTTTCCGTTCATATGGCGAATATCTAACAAGTGCATCTAAAGTTATTTATTCTATCGGTTTCTATACAAACGATTAATTAAAAATTCTGAAAATGTCGATGTTTATCATACAGGTAAGTGACTTATGCGAATGGATATGGAATGATACAAATAACAAAAAGCACAACTAGATATAATAATAAACAGGATAGAAAATACGCTCGATTACAATACCACTGCGATAGATCAAATTATTCCTTATTTAAATACACATTTTACCAGATGATACAAAAAGTTTTGGATTGATGTTCACCGAATGCGTGAAAGTTCTCAGAATGAATCTAAAGATTTAATTTAATTTTATTTTATTTTATGCTTCAAAAATTGGAGTGTAAGTTCCAAAATCTGACTCAACTTAAATCTTGTAATTTAACATTACAAACTTCTTCAGCATCATTTCGTGGACACCCAAGTGCAAGTTATGAAGATTGATTGATCTAATAACGATATTCTTGATCCTGAAGCATATGAAGCTGATTTAGTGATCAAAACAATTGCTATGCACATGGATGTTAGTTTGACAAAATTTAAATATGAAACCCTCCGAGCACATCAAAGCTTTTTATCAGGAAATTGACGATTGCAATAGTCCGTAATGCTGCAAGCTTCATATGGGCGGAAATCGAAATTTTCTCCTCCACAATTACATGCTTTCAGATGCCTTTGAGAATGTATACTGGGTTGACGCTATCAGATGACAGTAAAGATAATTTATAATTACTCGAGTTATTTTTTCAATACCATACACTCCCCGCTGATATTTTGTTTCCATTGATATCTTCGAACATTTTCAAAGATATCAGATATCAAATTTGACAGACTTGAAGTTAAATAACCAAAAAATCAAAATATTTAGCAGGCTTCGTAGCGCGGTGGTTAGAGTCTTAAACAATAATCCTGCTGGTCCGGCGTTCGAGTCGTGGTACTAATATTCGCCACTTAAAACATTCTGTAAAATCGAAATGATCATTTAAAGATAAAACAAAATTTTACTCCCGAACTGAAGTGTTTTTCTATTAAGACCGAAAATGTATGAATAAAATAACGTATCCAGTTTCGAGAAACGGTATGTGGAACGGTATGTATCATTCAAGAATTTTGACGTTCAAATTCCATGGGTTTTGTGAATCATCTTTGGATAGCGACTAAAAATCTATTTTTTAATTTTTTTAAATAATAACAACTTGCTCCTGAGATATGGAAAAGCTGAATAAGAATAAAAAAATGTTATAAAGAAAAAATTACTCTGTGCCCGGAAAATAAAGATTTTGTGTGATGGTATGGCAATTTAACATACGAGTTTCAAGTTAAAGATGTATAAAGAAAATATCAGTTGCGATTAATTAATTTGAAGATTTAATGTTTGTAACAAGTTATACATATATCTTGATCAACAATATTGTGTAACGTGTTTTGAGGTTGTCTTATTTCGTAAAATCATATATTTTAAATATTAAAACTGAATATTTTTCACTGATTTAAGTTGATCCGAGTCCCGAGTTAACTTCTGGAGTAAACTAATAAAACTGACTTTTACTAACCAACTAGTCGGTATTTCGTACCCCACGTACTGGGCATGTCGTACCCCAAATTCGAGATATATCTGAATCACTATCAAGGTACAAGTTTTTACTGTGCAATTAAAATTGAGGAGGACTGGAAATGCATAAATACCGAGAAAAATAATCAAGATCCAAGACAACCCCATGTGGAAGAAGGCCCAGCTTAGCCCAATTTATAAGTATGCGCCAATTGGCGCGTACTAATAAATAAGCCGATATTATAAGCCGATCAGTGTTTGATTTCTCGCTTGGGCGTACATTGGGCATAACCATAGAACGCCCATAATGGATTTTCTAAATTAATTTACATATTATTTTAATTACATACGCAAGTGGTTGCAATCCCATCCAAAGCCTAAAATCTAGCATCCATATTTCATTTCTGTAAATGAAAATAATTCTTACACTATAACCTTACATTTAAACGAATTATTTAGAATTACTTGTTTATTGTATTTGGTTGGAAAATGTTAACTTTTATTAATTTGCTGAACAAAAATATTTTTGTCTCATTCTTAAATAGAATTTTTTATCATTAAATTTTTTTGATTCACTGAAATTTTTCTTTTAACATAACTAAGTTTATAATATACTTTTTGTATGATGGAAATAATGAAAATATTTTCGAATTAGATATAAGCTCTTAATTAAAATAAAAAAATCCTAAACGAGAGAAAGAGATCAGTAGAGGGCAATAAAATTTTCAATTAAAACTAAAATAAATAAAGAACGCCGTAGACTGGCTGAGCCACCCGCACTAGAGTATTTGCGTACGCCTTTTTTTATTTTTGTCCAGTCCGCTCAAGCTTCCGTAAAATCAGTCTTTTTACAAGTTGGTTCGTTTTTTTAGTGAAAATAAACAAAATTAGCGATCGTCTTGTGCTATTTGACATTCTCAGTTGTGTATTTGAACTAAAACAAATTTATTGAAGAAAGCACCACGTCAGATGCTTTTAGGACTGAGCTGCCTGTTGGGAGAGACTGGGATGAAGGTCAATAAGAATTACAGGGCGCTAAAAGTTCTTAAGTCATAAAGAAGCGTCAAATTAAAAAAATATATAATAAATCTTTATCATTAGTTACATCCTTTTGTTATAATATGAATCAAATAATTGAACCCTTTTTTTATTATTTGGACATAAAGTAGGATTTCTAGCTAAGGCCCAGCTACCCCAATCTGGGCATTAGTTGGACTGCCGTTACAACCCAGACAGTAATCGAGTTGACCAGTGATTGAGCTGCCCAGTTGGGACAAGGGTTTTAGTTTGGAAATCTGGTTGGGGCCCAATCTGACACTAATGAATTTTTCCACATGGGACGTAACCAGCTTCTTGTAGAATTACTGGCCTAGTACATCAAAATCACGGAAAGCTACCAAGTTGGAGCGAAGCGTTTCCCGGGGAATGGTACACATTTACTTATGTATATAAGTAAACGAATTCACCCTAATTCATTAGTTACTGCTTCCAGAACTTCTATTCCAGTAATTTGTTTAGAAATTGTGTAAATATTTTAAAATACGAAACCTAACATTTTTTCAAAATCTCTTTATCTTCGAATACACAATATCGCGTCAAGTTCTGTTAAAAGATTTTCCCCGTAACCCGGAAATTTTTTGGGTTAAATGTCCAAAGCATAATATACGTATGGATTGTTGCTTTCCTTTACATCGTAGAGAAAAGATGGTTAAGGTTTACGTAAACTAATTTACAACATTGAAAGCCTTCTTCAATTACAAATATTATACATGGGCCAGAATTGTTTTTCTTTATATCAATTTTTGTTCACGAAAATAAATATTTGTTATTATACACTAAATAAAATTCCAAATTTTTTAGAATCTAAAATCCATATTGCACAATACTATATAAAAAGATACCTTTGCATTATATAGAAAGATGGCATTATTTCTTAGGCGTCGGAGGAAGAAACAATTACCTCTGTAAAAGAAAAGAACTAGAATAAGAGATTTGTACAGAACTTAGAAGAAAAGAACTTGCAGTGCCGCAAGTGTATTCGGGTGTATACATCATTGTAATCTCTGTCAGCCACCCCTGCAAAACATCACTGCTGTGTATGAGATCAGTTGATGACGATAGGCATTGGTTTTTAAGAATCCTCATAGATCTGAATGAAGTCATGAATTGTGAAAGTAGCATGGCACTTCACAAGAAAAGGGAATGTGAAATATCTAGCAGCTCCAACGAGGAAAGAGTTCCATCTTCAAGAGATGCGAAAGCACACTCCCGTTGATAAAAACAAATTTTTGATAAACTGAAAGCAGGGTGGCATTCACAATGCACGATATGGATGTATTATAATTAGAACAACTGGTCCATGATACCTCTTTGCAAAACAATGTCTCCGCTAACGATGACATCCCTACCTATGAATCGAATGACCTCTCTCTTCATAGTACCATCCCTGTCGACGACTCCGATGTTTTCTGTACCGATAACATCCAAACCGATGAAAAGAATCACATCACTATATACGGCGCCATCCCTATCAACAGCACAATTTTAAAAATCCCAACCAAAATTGGTATGAATGATACCTCAAACAATATGACACTCATTGATCACAGGTAGTCACTCATTTAACTTTTTTCACCAATTTTCAAATTCAGCACCTTTTTTTAGTTGTTACAGGTCAAAATGAAATTTAAAGGAAACATATTCAACATAAAATTTTCTATTCAGAAATAAAAAAAATATGCAGGGAAAAATTACCCTTCAGCTTAAATCATTGCAAATTTAAATAATGTTACAACTTATTTTTGAAAAATGTTTAAAATCTTTTAAGATAAATTCGACGATGTAATTTATGAAATCACCATTGCAAAAATGCCTACTGGAATCCGAATCAGTGCTGCCACTACTATTCATGAAATCCCTAGAAACAAAGCGAATATCACCTCTACTCAGGGCACCATGCCCTTCAGCGACCCCATCACTGAGAAAATTCTTTCCGAAATCCGTATCAAAGATACCTAATAGGGACAAGATATTCATTGCGCTAAATGCGGAGAATTTTAAATGCAAAAATTAGGCCTGGAATTAGTTCATTATCAATACATCGGATCGTCTTTGCAAAAAAATGAAGGTGAAGAAACTGAAGATCTTAATGGTGATGGTTAAGATGATAATGATGAAGCTAAAGATCCTCATGATGATGGCAGCATAGTTGATACACTGTGCATACAGAACAAATTTTCCACTTTAAACCTGATGGAATTGCTTCTAAAACTATGGTTTGATAAGGCTTACGTAGGTGAGCTTTTCAACATTTCTCACTTAGTAGATCTTGTTGATAGAAGAATTCGAAATCTTCTCCCACCAGGATTCGTTCACAGGCGCACAGACAAAAAGAAAAATGTAATATCTACAGCGATTTCAGAATAATTTTTGACTGCAATAACAGGGTGGCCGCTTTTTTCGGCGAAAAAAATTCCCGGTCATTTCTGGGTCATCAGAAAAAATTTCCCGGTCATTAAAAAAATAGTTTGCAGTAAAGAATAGTTAATGCTTCTAGGCATTTCAATATTCTATTCTCTACAAATCGTGGATAATGTTATCTTGGAAATATAAATAGCAGTGCAAAGGATAGAATTTCCGAATTACGATCATTTTTTATTAGGCTTTGTTTTTTTTATTCATAAAGAGATTTGAATATTATATTTACATAAAATAATAAAATATGTATAAATAATAAAATTAAAATATAAACGATAAAATAATATATTGCACTATGAAACATTTTTACTGCCATTTTGAGTTTATGAACTGTAAATTCGCCATTAATAAACAAGACATTATTGTCGGTATATGTTATTTACAACTTTATTTGTAACACTAAACTTACTTACTTCTATGTAGCGTTCACCGACACGTTTTCACAGCCTTAGAACATTCTTTGAAATTTCACGTGGTTATCGAAATCACGAAATCGACCAATGCGTCTAAAGCATAACAGCATACTTCTCTATACAACGGTTAAAGCTGCTATCATTGGTGGAACTATTTCTTAATACATAACAGAAACCTAAGGTTGGTCCTCGCCTCTGCTTGTACAAATAAGGCGGGAATTTCGAAACTCACAATATAAGCTATTACTTATTCATAATATTATTTAAATCAATTTTGGAAGCAAAAAATCACATTTAATTAAAAACTTTGAAAATTCCCGGTCGCCGTCAAAATTCCCGGTCATTTCTTGGTTTTTCCCGATCCCAAAAAATTCCCGGTCATTTCCCGGTTTTCCCAGTTTCCCGGTCCAGTGGCCACCCTGAATAAAAGTTACCTTAACGTATTAAGATTCACCCAACATATTGTAAATGGTTACTATCTCAACTGTATGCGAAAAAATTCAAACTTATCTACTTGAGAATTACCCACAACAAATAACGATTTCTGCTTTTATTGTGCATCCAAGGTCGATTGAAGAATACTTGCAGTGGTGAAAAGCATCAGAATTGAAGAACATTTTAAGTTTTTCGATGGTGTAAAATATCTTCTTTCTCAACGAAGTATATTCCAGTGATTTTTTTCTATTGGAAACCCCTAATTTTGATCCCGGATTTGAAAAAAGGGGAAAATTTTACATATAAGATGTTCTATTGGTCAAGGTTGTTTCAAGGTCAGATGAAGGTCAAATAGGCGAAAATAACATAGCCAGCAATATCTCAGAATATGCGTCTGATATCGAAAAATTTTCCAGACAAAAGTTGTAGGATACAATAGGGAGCATGTTTTGGCACCAAAGACCTTGACCTTGAAAGCAAGGCTGTGTCATGGGCACTTGAAAATGAAATATGCAAAAATTACTTAAATTCTACAGTGTATTGTGGAGGTCGAATAAACTTACAAAGATCGGTCAATAGGGCAAGCATGAACGACCTTAATTTTTTTAAGGTCATAAACTTGCTATTTTTAGAGCTATCAAAGAACATCGATGTGGACGTAATAGGATTATGGTCTCTGTGGCGTGCTGGTTTAAAGTGAGTTCCCTTGCCTCTCACTTCTCGGGGTGCTTAATGTGACAACTATCCATTGAGTGTGTGCTCGAAGTGACCAACGTTAGCTTCCATGCAAAGATCAATTCTCCGTAGAAAATGTGTTATAGTCGAAAGCAAAACAGTACGTGGAATGGCTGCACAAGCCATTCGCATGTTTTCCTTCAGAAGCATTGAAGAAGCATGAATATCAGGGAAACAAATACCTCGCGATGGAGTCTGAATTTAGTCAACCATACAACAGCAAAACAAATGCCTACTGCGATCGGTCGGGACGTGCGACTGGCATTTGTTTTTCTTTAGAGGGGTTGACTAAATTGAAGCTCCATCGCGAGGCATTTGTTTCACGGATATTCATGCTTCTTTGCAGCCTCATTACGCGAAATAAGTTACCTTACTTATCCCAACAAATAAATTCATGCACATGTAAGAATGATCCTAGTCGGGTTTTTTTTTAATCTGTGGTAAATGAATAGTTGCACATGTGGCACAAGATGTTCAGAGAAGACAGAGACAACTTCGCCGATGAAGCTCGCAATGGGCGCGCCGCAACATTGCGTGGTGTCGTCACTGTGGCTCGAATGCGCGAGTTACTGAATTCTAAACGAAGAATGAGTGTGCAGTTGTTAGCTTAATATCATTCGTATAATGTCATCATCACATTAAAGAATTTATAATATTTTGAAATTTTAGGTCAAGTCGAATTGTAATGTTGTTGGATAAGGTCGAGATTCTCGAATTAAATCCAGTTGTTCCACTAAACCGCTAGACAAATAGGATAATCCCAAATAAACTAACTGGAATCGGGTCATTTTGAATAATACTATAAACATTTGTCTCTAAAAAAAGTTTTTAAAAAATTCGTTAAATTAAAGTGTCGTTATAATTTGTTTGGAAGAATTTTATGGACCTTCCATTTATTTATGTTTGTGAATTACGAATACCACAATCAAAAAAAATTCTGGTTGGATCAACCAGAATTCTAGTTAATTCAACTAGAATAGAGTGTTAAATATGCCCTTACTA
>JAWWLR010000054.1:4040173-4057637 GCA_035041075.1 Acraspis erinacei
CCCCACTCGCCCTTCCTTTCCTCTGTAGACGCTGTTGCCATGGCTCAAGCTTGTAAGCACTAAAGGAAATTGCACATGGCATACATTGAGTACAAGCAAGCATCTGGGATACAAGAATCAAGTATTTTAATGATTGATAACCAAGGATAACTAAATCAATACACATTAAGACGGGTATATTTTAAGGATACTGCTTCAGTGCACTATGGTTCTATTTAGCGTTCGACCCATTCAAAATAACACTAAACAGCATTTCTAATGGTTTCAGAATTCATGATAATGAGGATGGTCACCAAGTGTCCCATCTTCTGTGCATGGATGACCTAAAGCTGTACGCTAGTTCGGCCCAGAAAATGCAGAAAGTGATTGAGGTTACAAAGCATTTTGCCGGTGATATCCACATGGAGTTTGGACTAGAAAAATTCAGAACAGTGCATTTTATCATAGGGGAATTAGGGACCGTAGAGTCACAGGACGAGTTTGAAAATGCTGTCGAGGAAATGGCTGTAGGCCAATCATATATAATCATATATATATATATATCTGCATCTTCTTGAATTTGAGAGTATTCAGAATAGGGTAGTTAAGAAAAGCCTAACGGCTTTTTTCACTACGAGACTCAAATTGATTATGAAAAGTTTTCTCAACTCGGCAAACAAAATCAGGACAATCAACACATATGCCATCCCTGTCCTCACATACTTCTTCGGGCTCATCAAATGGTCTAACCCCGACCTTGAAAAGTTCAACAAAATCGGCTGCGTAGAAATGACGAAGCACCGAATGCACCACAAAAATTCAGCGATTAAAAGGGTAGTTCTACCACGACATCTAGCGGTTAGGGGCGTTGTAGATGTCAAAAAACTATGTGAGTCACAATTCATATACTTACGAGACCATTTTAATAGCAAACGAAATGTTGCGCTTTACAGCACCATATGTAAAGCGGATCTTGACTACACGCCCTTGAATTTTTTCTCAGATGGGGGCTTGAATATCAGGGCAGAAAACATGGAGGAATTAGAAGTACATTGGAGAGAGGAAGCTATCTACGGCGAGCACCCCAAAACGTTAGATCAACTTGAAGTGGATAGTGAGCAATCCAATATTTGGCTAAGAAAGGGTGTTCTGTATCCAGAAACCAATCCCGATTATTTGGAGACACGAACGAATCCATCAAGCAAATTATTGATAGCTGTCGCTTAATGGCTCAGACATAATATACGCACACACATAATAATTTAATGGGCATTATACACCAACATTTTTCCCTAAACTTAGGACTCTGAAAAGAATGGATGCCTCTCTATAGATACATTCAATGTCCGTTTTAGAAAGCGAAGATTACATCTTATGTTGAGATGTTACTATCCAAACGGATTATTACATCCAGGCTAATCGATCTGACATCGTGATGCGAGAAAAAAAAAGGCGAAAGAGTCTACATCAGCGGCATTGTTTTTTTCACTTGAAAAGAAAAAAATTTTGAAAAGAATCCAAAGTTTATTTAGCCTGATCGTCTGCCATATTGGAACCATAATTTTTTTTCTTAAATTTTAGACATTGAATTTGTGATTAGGGACCTCGAAAACGCCCTCATACCAATTTTGAAAAAAAAACTAAAAATTTATTTAGCATAATTGTCCGCCATTTTGTTTTTTGAATTCTTGATATCGGATTTGTAATCAGCAACCCCAAAAACCACCGAGTAACATAATTTGGCCCATTTGATGAACATTTTATACTTTTAGACAGCTTTTCACGATTCGGTATCACTATGCGTCGGATCGAATCATAACTAACTATGAATATTTCGGAGTCACTGTAAAATGATTTGAGCTTAAAAAAAATCCAGTATCTGTCATATCCATGATATGGATCCACCTAGACTTTAACACCCTCGCCCTGCTATCCCTAAACTTTAGGGACAAGATCTGTACCTCCCTATCAGGTTTAAAATTTCCTGATTGATTTGTGCCTCAGCAACACGATATATTTGTAAAGTTTAGTGTCGGTTTTCCAACGAACTCCTCCAGGTTCCGGTTCCGAGTAGTTATTTTGTATACCTAGGTGCGAAATTCGGTCGCATGTCAGAGCTTGATCATCGGCCGAAAGTCGGCCCTACTTTGGTAACCGATCTAAAGTAACCAGGGTTAGACCGACTAAGAAGTTTTCAAGCTGCCAGGGTCGTACCAACGTAGACGAAGGACGTCGGCAGCGAACGAAAAGCCTACCTTTGGCCCAATTCAAACCCAAATATGGGACGACAATCGGTTACACTGTTTCAGATTGGTCGATACGACCGCAATAATGCGGTCGGTTTGAATCTGAATACAATTTTTATTGAAAATTAAATTAAATTAATTAGTGTAATCAAATTGGTTAAATGTTTTAATTGTATACATTTTTAAAATTAATTTTTGTCGATGGTTGGGTCGGCATCATCCTAATAGATGGCCCATATATTAGACCAAATGTCGAGCCGGCGTAGAGAAGCCAAAGGCGGTTTACCATTATCATTTAGCTGGTGAGCCTGACCAGTGGCGCCGAAAGTTGTACCGACCACCCGACGGTTGGTACGACCGTGGGCCGACGGTCAATTCGCACCTGGGTAATTGCTCAAGTACTACTAGCTCATTTTGCCGCGCCATTTTCTCCCAGGTGCCCGCTTACTTCACCCACCTTTTTTGGGAGCCTTTTTTTACAAGGTAGAGTTCGTGATTGTTTCTTGTTCTTTAAAGCATTTACTCATTAAAAACGTAGGGAAAAAGTGCTTCATATTACATATATAAAAAATTAGTAAATAACAACCTAAAAGTAAAAAGACTCAGAAGTAGTTTACTTCAATCGCTTTAAATCCCTCTAAATATATTTAGGACCTTTCATTTGTGAAATGGATACACCACTATATAATATTATTTAATACCTATATGAGGCGAAATGCCTTCTGCGTACATAGGATAGATAAAACCTGCGTAGGTCAGGTACAAGAACAATTCCTGTTCTCAATACCGATCGAAGCCAAAAACGTTAAAAAGTTTGTTCGCAGAATTTGCTCTTTAATTTAAAAAAAAATTGTTTATCAGATGTAAAGTGATGTCCAAGCGTTATCTGAATTGATTGTTTGGCTAATACTTCGATACGATATAATTGTTATCAATATACTTACTAAAATAGTTTAGATAGAGTGATCATAAAATTTTAACATTCTCAGCAGACATTGGTTTTATAAATACAAATGTATCCATTCAATTTAAAAAAGCATATTTACCTTATATTTTTATCCAAAATGCCCTGTATTTTAAATATAATCGCACCAACATTAATTTAACCACATATTAAATAAGTTTTCATTACACTCATAATAGTATATTCTTTCAATAGGGACATGCTGCATTTTATATAGTATATTCAGACTTAACGCAAACTTTACGGCATAAGGTTTTCAAAAAAGTGCGAAAATTAGGTCAAAAGTTAGAAAACTTGGATCTGGTGATAGGACCTTATAATGGCGCAATAGTACAAGAAGTGCAAAATGTATTTCAGGTTCCATATGCCGGATCGTATTACGGCTACTTGCAGGTATTAACCATGAATTGGTTCAAATGAGTTCAGCACCCCGTAATGGTACACTGGTGCGATTTGGTAGTTTTCAATCCTAATACCAAGAATTAAGAATCTTTAACACACGTTAGTCATATAACACATTTTTCGCATATTGAACATATACATATATTTAACGTGGTGGAGATCGGCTGCTGCAAATGTATCTGCACAAATGCCAGCAACTTGAAAATGTAGCTGGTGCCAATTCGCACCACTAGGCCATTGCAGAGGGCATACGAGAGATTTGAACAAAATCGAGGGTATTCTTTGCTTTTGTAAATTACTTTGATAAACAAATAATAATTTTACTAATGATTAAGCTCAGCTTAAAAAATGTCAACATATAATGGGGCTTCGATTGCATAATGTAAACTGGTTTGGTCATAATATTTTATATAGAAAAAAAGAAAAGAAACGTAACAGAAATTTCCTTTAGTTGCTTTTTGTTTCTTTTGAAATAAAACATTAAAGAAATACAATTTAGACATTGTACCTACGTAGCTCCATTATTTTTTATTGAAATTTTATATGTAGCATATTTTTCAGGTAAATTGTATTAAATTTTCAGAAATAATTGGCAAATACCGACGTGTCTAAATGATAAGGTGCCATCTCGGCAGAACCAAAAAGAAAAGTTCCCTACTTCCGAGGCCGTTGGTGTTCCCAATACTATTTATATGGGATTCTAAAGCTTCCATGTTTCGCCACCCAAGTGGGTAGCTTTGTATTTCGTCCTAACGAGATGGCACCTTGTCACTTGGAAACGTCGATATTAAAAAATGCGTATTAATTTCGTTTGAATCCCTGGTTAGTATTTCATTGTTGCAATTGTGTACGCCAAGATAAAAAGAGCCCAGGCAGAGTTATAATGTAACGTACTTGATTCTTAACCGATCTGTTATTGCAGTATTTAATTGATATGTGGATCGAATGTGGATTATTCGAGCAAGGGAAGACAGTCTTGACCTTGGCAGCGACTGTGCCCTTTTTGTCTAGATCACAATTCTTAAATGGAGTAACAGAAATCGGACACATAAGAAATGCATTAAGAAATGAGTCAGTGGACAAATTTTTTACCGGATTGACAGAGTTGGACAGCGGGCTAAACTTTCTTTCGCTGAATGGCTGCAGGGAAGAGAGGGCAAATAATGTACCTCAAATGACAGACCAGTCGATAAAGGCATCACTTATACCTTCAAAGAAGACAGGAAAGTTCATTGGTAAGAATATGGCATATCAATTTTATTATTTTTATCTGTATGGCTTATCTTGATTTATTTTCTCTTTTTTTGCAATAGCTTCTCGAAGGATATAATTATATTAATATGTGATGCATTTGTTAAATTGTTACTTTACATTTAATTAATGCAATACTTTTAACTTAATCAGATTATTCAGTATTTCTTTCTTGACAATTATAAATTGCTTTCATTGTGACTGCTCATTACACTGTCTGACATACTTTCAAAGTTTTTGGGTTATTCTTTTGAATTTTTCCCATACATTGTGCATCCGTTTTTAAAAATAACCTAGCATGTTTATTTTTTAAGCATAGAAAAAGGGTAAGAAAAGCCGCCTTGTAGTAACTTTTCGAAAGCGCTTAGAAAATCAAGTAACGTTTAAAATATACTGAAAAAGCTGTCGTTCCGCAAATAAATAAAAATTAGCGTGGGACAATTGAAAACTCTTTTTCTTATTTGCGAGACGTAGCTCACGCATCTCACTTAGAGTGGAAAGCCATCTATTGTCGGCGTTACATTTTATAGTAGCTTTGAACTGGTGATAAAAACATTCTAATTGTTAACTGGACGCAGGATGATAGGCCTTGTTGTACACATTTTCAGATCCAACTAATGCATTTCATTTAAAAAAAGCAACGTGTGGCAGTTTGGCCGCACGGCAGAAGTGACACTTAGATGGATTACCTTTGAAATTATTCGTGAGGAATTATCATATTGTATGATATTGATTCGTATTGTATCATATTGCATCATATTGTATTATAATGTATAATATTGTATGATATTCTATCATACTGTATAATAGTCGATCATATTTCATCATATTGTATAATACTGTATCGCATTGTGCCATATAGTATCGTATTATTTCATATTTAATCATATCTCATCATAGTGTATCGTTTTGCATTATATTACAACATATTGTATAATACTGTATCATTCTGCATCACAGTGTATGCTACTGTGTCGTATTCTATCATATACATGTTATTATGTCATATTGAATGTTATTGCATCACTCTGTATAATGTTGTATCATATTTTATCCTATTGTACATACAGGCGTCTGTTTTTTTTTAAATTCACTCCCATCCCAAGGACGATTCGCTACCGTCCCAAAAGAACTTTCATTTCGAAAAAAGGTTCGCTATCGTCACGAAATTTTATTAACCGCCTAAGAAAGGACGAGTTCCGATAAATTCCATACGAATTAGAGAGCGCTCACTGGTTGAAGTAAATCCTCAAATAGCTGGTCTACTTCCTGCAATTCAGCGATAGCTGAGAAGTCAACCTTGATTAAAATAACATGAATTTTAGAAAGAGCATTTTCCAGGATATTTTCATTCCCTGAGATGTACTGATGTTCATAATAAATTGCTCCATGAAAGTAAAGTTCTGGAATTGACGAAACGGAAATGTCGGATTCGACACGCTGCTGCAGAACCGCGCTAAGGATAGTTGAGTATTACTTCCATTTCCTCTGTCAGTGGATGACCTGTGCGTGTCGATGACTTGACGAAGAAGTTCCTGATATTTCTCACTAAAGATGATGCGATGAAGCTGGCAGACTGAGTTGCATTTCTGAGAAAAAATCAACGTTTTCATTATACATCGCTTCTCCTTGTGTTGCATTTCTGGATCCAAATCTACTTCTTCATTTCATATGGCTCTTCCATCTAAACGGGATGTGGAGTGGAATGAAATGGAGACGTCGAAATTACATGAATCAGAACTTTATAATATAAGCGATGTCGTTGAATGTTTTAATTCGACAACAGAAACAGCTCGAAGGGTTAACTTTTGGGCATTGCTTTAGAACTTCGTAACGCGATGGTGATCCTTTTCGGATGGAGCGCATTATCGTCCAGGCGTTGCTATATGATGCCTCTTTACCGGTGAGGAAGAGTGTGATGAGCTCTTCCAACGGTCTCTTTTTCTGTTGTTTACCATATGTCCGTAGTTATGCTGACATCTTCGACGACGAAGTGTCAGTCGAAAGCTCGTCCGAGTATAAGATCTAGTTAAAATTTATTAATTCTAGAGATCGCAAAAATCGGGGCAAGGTTCGTTAGCATCTGCCACCTTCGGCCGTGGAAGTCTATCTGTACGTAGGTACTCGATAACTGCTATTATATTTGCAAATTTGGTACTCATTAGGCAAAAAGACTCGAAAAGTACAACGAGGGATATCTGCTCTGGGTACGTCTGAATCAATTAAGTCGAATGTGCCGAACTTTCCGATACATGAGCCTTTGAGCATTTCATCACGATAGCAGCCGAAAGTTGCGAGTGTTTGTCTTTTTATCGATTCGGGGAAATGAAAATATCGCAAATTTTTCCAGCATACTTATCATCTAAATTTCCCGCAATATAATGAAATTTCATCGTATTAGGTGTTACGTAATATAGGGTAGCGGTGTTGTTGTGGAAACAGAATCTGGAAATATACATAGTCGTGATAATACAAGATGAATATGTGGAATTGATAAATGTTAATACTTTTGGCGAGCAGTCAAAACATGCAATGTACATTCCTGTTAAAGTTAATGATAACATGGAAGCAGCATAGAGCATATATTGAGTATTATGAATATTAATGCCATAGCCTTCTCTACTGATAGCTTTGAAATTTCATTATTTCAGTCTTTAAACCATTTTGAATTACCATCGAGGTAGCTGAATGTGCCTCTTGAGATTGTCCGTGAGGAAATCCCATTGTGGATTTTCAGAATGGCGTCCAATGGCAGCGTCACAGTTGGAGCAGAACGTTAAAGCATTATACATTTCGGCAAAGAACACTGTTCTTCTGGATTAATATGAGAATGTCATTGATTCTAATATCTAATGATTTCATGTTTAGCTTTTTGCGGCCACCTTCGTGCTAAAGTGAGACTTAACGCTTACGGATTAACACGTCGTTTCCATGAAAAATCACGCCTTGATTACTCTCATTCGCTTCAAAGAAGCCTAAGCGAATCCTTGACATGGTTAAATATATTCAAAGCGCATAATCGCATATACCGAGCTATGTGTATGTAGACTTATATTGAAGAGTGGCGTCGATATATAGAGCTACATTTAGGAAATTCAGAAAATTATTATTCTTAACACAATTCATACAATTTAATGTATTCCTCACAGAGGAAATTAAAACACTGTCAAAGAAGAAAGGCCACGCAGTGAAGTCTCTTAAAAAATCTAACCATTAGGGACACGCAAAAGAGGTATCAGCTGTCACGACTCACAGTTCTAGAGACAATGCAGAAGCTGGAGAAAGAGCTCCTGAAGATGATAGTAGTACCAAAGAATCTTGGTGAGATTTCACTAAACGAATATTTTTCCACTCTTTTCCTAAGTATAATTAGAGGACAGTTTACTATTCTTTAAATTCATGAACATATTATTCCTTTTTTAAAATTACAAATGTTTAATAGAAAACCGTATAATCACTCCAAAAGTGGACCTACAAAAATTAAAAGATTTGATGACTCCGGCGCTTGAAGAGAATGGTAATTATACTTAAAGCTTGCTCCTTTTAAGGAAAAATGAGAATTTCGGTTCAGTAAAACCCACTACTTATTGGCCCACTGCAGAAAGACAGGCAGCGCCTCTCCTGATGAAAGCGTTTGAAAGCGTTGTAAAAATAACATTGATAAAGGTCTAAAGGTTTAGATTTTATGCCATTTTTAATAAAAGCTCGTTTAAATCAAAGTAATAAGTTTAAAGTAATCTGTAATATTGGTTTTAAATACGTAGGATGTAAAAAGCTGAAGGTAAGTCAAATTTTCTTATATAAATATTAATTTTCACTTAATCTTTGTAGGTTATGAAAATGTAATTATTGGACCAAGTAATAAGTTTATACTTATAAAATGAATAGCTGCACAATATATTGATATTTTCTTTGTTTTATGGTTTAAAATTTTTCATATCATCTTAAAAATTGTTTAAAAAAATTGAATATAGATTTAAATTTTTGTTTAGTGGAAGTATGACTAAAAGTTTGGTTAGGATATCTTACTGAACTCGCTCTACAGCAGCAGTCCACCTTTTCTTTTCATTTGTTTTATAATCATATTTAAGAAATTTGTAAAATTCGCACGTACTATTTTTGTTTGTATTTTTGCAATAAAATACGCAACTACTAACCGTTGTAAAAATAAACAATAACATTCAATGTTTAGCATAGTCTAGCATACTCTGCTTCTTTCATATGCGACGCCTTGTAACGTTTCAGCACGATGAACGCCTCGGCCGTTTTGCTAATCCCTCTATCTTTCTGCAGTCGGATAATAATGCTTTGCAAGGACAGCAATAATTTTAATAAATTGAATACGTCACAATGAAGAGAGACCAGATTGAATGAAAATACATCATGCAAAATACACTCACACTCAATTATCACCCCTCTATACAAAAATACAAAATAAACCATCCCGTTTCACGTCATAAAGACGCTCCGAAGTCGTAAAATCAAATAGATAAATTAGTCCAGTTTTGTTGAAACTTACACAATATCAGTTCAAACATTTCACTACCGATTTGCTATAAAATGGCGAATCGGTTATCGAATATTCTAACCGACTGACTGCACACCATTCATCATCTGCGCTGCCTAAGTCTTTTTGCAATGATATGAGTATGATTTTCACGTGCCACCACCCTCTCTTAATTTCCTGAAAGTTTTGAAACTCTAAAGTGAATGACTTCAACTTTTGCCTTTTATTTACTTAGCATCGACAGAGAAGGCAATTAAAAAAACCTTAAACACCAAACGAAAGAGCAGTAAGGCCACTTCGTCAAGGAAGGACAGTTAATAGTTGAACCATCCATTACAATCGCCTGTAAGTGCTTGCATATTGCATGTCAATCCTATATACGTCCTGTATTATTTTAAATTGAATAGTAGGAACCTCTCTCTCAATTCCTTGATAGTTTTAAAAGTGGGAAGTGGATAACCAAAATTATTGCCTTTTGTTGATTTAACACTTACTGAGAAGTTCATCTTAGTATATAGGCTGGCGGGGAGTCAGGATGCCCCCTGGCGCTTATGCTATAAGTCGTATTGCGCCACACACTTAAATATTCACTATCAGTAGTTTATTTCAGATATCTTGCTGAAGGTCAGTATTTCGACCACTAATCGCGTTATAATTTCCTCAGGTCCCATGAAGTTGGCCTCAAGGGCCATTTTTCTGATTCTAGCGAATGCCGGAACTAGCATGAGAAATGCAGGGATGTTTCATCATCCCCGCCGCATTTCCTGCACCCTGTCGTGGATTTCTTTCCCATTTTGTGCTTCTGATCCTGTACGTATAGCGCAGAATGTCTTTCGTCTGTACGCAACCTTGAGTTTGTTCCAAGTGTTCCTGGTGCTTCGTCAGGCTCCTCCGTTTGATGACCGTCCCAGTGCAGCAAGATGCTAAGCCTTGTATCAGTTCCGGTACTATGTATTCACCTTATGTGTCGCTTTTTGCCAACGGTTTTTCTGCGTGCCCTTAACGCGTGTATGACTATAAATCCAATTGATGGACACGTTGTTCTTTCCTGCAAGTTGGCTTAATGCCTTCTTACGATCCTAATGCAGCTCTCACGTTATGTCTGGTTTTACTACAAAAGTTAATGTCTGTTGGCTATTCAAACAGACTGTAATCTGCCTACCAGCAGCGTTCGCCTCTATTAATGTTTTCGTGCAGATAGGATTCCTAGGACATCTGCCAGAAAGACAGTTAAAGTGGCTCTTTTGGAGCCACTTATGTACCACACTTCCGCCAAGAAAAGACGGTTACCATTTGTTTTCCACATGCAGCTACGTCACAGACGAACACGAGTTTCGGAAATACGATCCCGACCAGAGAAAAAACCGACGTAATACCGACTCGATCACGAGACAGTATCGTATCCAACGTAACGACTATTGGCCACTAGTCGACGGCCGCGTATAAGAGCTTTGTCTTAAAGAGACTAGAATAGAATAGACTAGAAGACTAGAAGAGAATATTTACCTTCGGGCTCTAAGTAGACATCCCCGGGGCGCTACTCCCCTTACAAGGTCTTCGCATTATCTTACGAACACGCCTACTCTACACCTTAAAGCCTCTTGTTTGGTGACTCCTGGAATATTATTGATGAAGCCACTCTCTATTTTCAAGAAGGTGCCCACTGCATACTTTCCCTGTTTCAGCTACTTTTCGGATATTGCCACACCAGCATGGAGCGCAGTCTCTACACAGCATCCTACCTGAAAGGCGTGCAACTATGAGGCTAAAAGTATTCGCTTCTAATTTACCTCTTAACCAGGTTCTCTAGCGTTATTTGAGTGAATGACGTCAAACTTATCAATCGGAAATCTTTTTCAGGTTTAAAATCAAATGCCGCTTTGCCGTCCTTTCATGCCGATGACACCTGTTTAAGGAAAATTCTTACCTAAAATAGTTTCGTCAGTAAGATGACTTCGAAATCTATGTTCTTTTTTAAGAGCATTGGTTATACGCCATCTCCTCCCAGTGATTTGAAGGGCCGAATGACCAATTGCTCCTCTCGATATCAATGGTCCTCTCCATATCAAGGACCTTCACATCAAGGTTCAAGTCTTCCTTCTCACTTTTCTGTCCCCAGCCTTCCTCCTGCTGCCCGTTGAAGTTCGCTGAAAAGCTGGGAAGTCGACTTTCATCACGTAGTTCATCGCTTCTTCTTTGTCTTCGAAAAACTCGCCGTTATCTAGCCTTATGGGCCTTATAATACCAAACGTAAAATTAAGTGAATATCCACCTAATTTAAAAAACGAATAATCGATTAAAATAGTTGAAGAATCCTCCTGTAACATCGCACGTATATGCCTGCCTATTCCAGGTTTTATTAATTTGTTAATAACTTAAATTTTTGAATTCCATTTAACCAGCATCTGTTGCGAAGACAATTCAAAAACCGTCTTCTACAATGACGAAGATTCAGAGAACCCCTACATTAGAAGAGGATGATGCAGCTATCAATGTCGATGAGGCTATAGAGCTAATTGTTCCACCCGCCCCAACCATCGCCTGCAAGTGATTGCATACTCCAGGTCAATATTGTATGCATCTTTTATTTTTTTATTAAATGACAGGATCCTCTCTTTCAATTCCCTGACAATTTTGAAAGAGTGAATTAGAAAAATTAAATGTTTGCTTTTCCTTTATTTAGCATCTACGGAGAAACCAAATAGGTGCGAAATTATAAGAAAAGTAGTGAATTACTGCAACGAATATAGAATTGCGGAGCCGATGGAAGACGAAACTAGTCAGTCCGAGGTGATAAGTTTCAGATATCCTAAGGATTCTTCAACCATAGAAGAAATTTGTAGTGACACAGAAATAAATCCCTGTAATCCAATCCCCGACGTCACCAAATCCATCTGCACCCATCCACATACATCCACACAAATACAGTCCAAAGATCCAGAATCGATCACACAACCTAGTCTTCTACCAATACACACGCAAATCGGGGGAAACAACACCTTTGAGCAATACACAGGTATACAACAATCACACAACATTTTTTCACGATCTTTTCAACACACAGGTACACCACACCCATATACACGTAGAGGACGCAATAACTTCGGGCGCGACAAGACTACACAATCACAATACTTTGGTCCACAAGCATTAGCATACACCAATCCACCACAGCCATACACACATTCAAGGTGGAATGCCATGTCCTACACACACGAACACCAACACACATCCAAAATCACATACACAGGCTGGCCCCTTACCCCAACGTTCATTAAAAAAAAGATCCCGTCAAATGGAGAGATCCGCAAGATGGTATGTAAAGCGCTGTCACGGAAGGACACGCCAAATGTTTGGACAAATGTAAATTTGTTGATCCAATTAAGAGAAATCAAACCAATAGATTGACCAATATGGTCGAAATTAAAATTCTTGATACAGACAGTAGGGCTATACACTGTGAAAGCTCTTTTTAAAACATAAGAAACAGTTAAAAAATAAATTCAATACTCTACAACATAGAGAAATTTCTAAACAGAAAATAAGTTTTAAAATTCCGAAAAATTGTTCCTGGAATCTTGTCCATCCGTCCATCTTGTCCATCTCTCCCCCTTGATGTACAAAATGAAGTAAGAGTCTATTGCTCTCAAAACAGTCTTAATTTTTTTAATTCACCTTATATTATTTCTCTAAAAGCAGAGAAAGGTAGCGTAAGTATTGAAATCAATAGATCACAATATAATGAACATATTTTAAATTTATTATGAGATAAAGCTAAATTTGAAGAAGTTAAATTTGAATATACTTCACTCAATGTAAAATCAAATAACCATAATCCCAAGAGCATATGAACTACCTAAAATCCACAAAGAGGGAAATCCTTTAAGGATAATAGTTTCTTCTATAGACGGTACCACTGCCGCATTAGCTACATTTCTGTTAGACTATTTAAGATCAATAAGAGGTAAATCACATTATCATGGTAAAGACAGCTGAGATTTCTTTAATTCCCTTAAAAGCTTGAAATTGCCAAAACATCCCATTTTAGTGGCTTTGGATATTCTTAACTTATTTCCTAATATAACTGTTAATTTTAATTAGATTGTTTATATCCACTCTGTTTCAACATACCCTTCTACAAAAGGTCTGTTGACCATATTTTCATGATCATCCCTAAACATAAACTGCAATAAGTTTTGGAGAGTTGCAATAGCTACAATTCAAATCTTAAACTTACGTTTGAAAGATAACTAAACTCCACAATTAACTTTTTACATATCTCAATCAGAAGAACTGATATTGACACTCTTCTAACAAATTGGTATCACAAAGAAACTTGGTTTGGTAGATACTTACATTTTTTATCACAACATCTTTGGTCTCAAAAGGAAGGGTAGCTTGTTGGACTTATAGATAATGTAGCTACTATTTTAAGAAAAAAATATTAATGTCTTTTTTAGATCAACAAAATCCTATTTTGACTTTTTTTATTCCCCTAAGGATAAATTAGATATTTTTCACAAATGAAATATTGTTTACTGTTTTGACTGTTTATACTGTGACTGCTGTTATATTGGACACACTGGAGAAAGAAACAAAATATATTAATCGCAGATATACCAACTCTACACTACCCGATTTCTGCTTGTATAGCTTCTTATCTAAAAACTAATCTTATTTCACTTGTACAATTGTAACATATTTGTAGTGATTTCAATCTTGGCGCCTGTTTTCGATTATAGTCCATCTTCATTGATCATATTATCCATATTATCCGTTGTCCATATTCATATTTTATTAGTACTCAATAAAGAACCATATATATTCCTTGTAATGTCTAAGTGTGGCATCAGATTTATTGGTCGTTGGACGAACCCCTCTCTCTCTCCCCCCAAGCTAGCTTGTCGAAAGTTATAGGATGATCAGAATAAAGAAATTACTTTGATTTCCTCTTTTTTAACGTCATTAGTTAGACTATTGTAACGATTTGAATCTCGACAAGTGTTTGGGGCTCTAGGCTGTACACAAAAGAAAACATATCGGCTCTCTGGTTATTGTATTTAAGGCAGAGAAAGTAAAGTGGAAAAAATCGAGTTAGTCAATATAACCCCTGGTCTTTCGCTTACCTTAAGGCAGTTATAGTCCGTGTACAATTCCGAGTTCGGATCGTACCCTAATACGTTTATTTTGGTACGTTCTGATGTTTGTTTTGGTCGACCGGTTTCAGTTGGTTGACTAAAGTTTCTTGATTTAGATCAGTGCTTTATGTAGGTTGTTTAAATATTAGAAATGATATAAATACCAGATTAATCTTTGAAATATTTTCCATTACTATCGATGACCTTTCGCCACCTGTCAGGTAATTTACGGATGTCATGACGAAAGGAACTTGGATTTTTAGAGCTGATGAAGTCATCGAAAAAATTATCTAACATCATCCATAACATGGAATCGCCTAACTGCCAAAGTAAATTTACCGGAACAGGTAATAATTGGATGGTGCCAAGTCTGTTGAATATGCCGAGTGCGGAAGAACTTCCCAGCACAAGTTTAAAATGGATTGCTGAGTCGCGAACAATAGAAGACCGAGCTTCGTCATGGAGCAGCATAACTTTTTGGCTTCTTTGTCCAGTAAAATGGCCTTATCACATCATGTACCTCGTTTCATTTGATTTAATTTGTGACTATAGCGTTACTCTGAAAGATTTTGGCTCGTTTCTAATAGCTCCTAATAAAGAACACCTTTTATGACTTACCAGATGCAGAGGACCACCTTCATCATTTGGATTCTTGGTTAGGGAGTGGATGTCAATGGTTGCGCAGGATCCAACCATGACTTTTGGCTATTGGGATTCTCATAGAATATATTTTTCATCTCTCGTCAAAACTTTCCATAAAAAGTTTCTCTTTTGGTGCTTGGTGAACAGCGAAAGGCATGTCTTCTTTCCTTGACCAAAGTTATGTTTAGACAGTTCGTGTGTAAGCTATCTTCCTACCTTTTGTTCTTTTTCCCATTGTGTACAATAGTGTGGAAATTTTTGTTAGTGACTCCAAGCTGAGCTGCAATTTTTTTGGGGTTATGGGTTGATTCTTTGTAATGCAATTATTGCAATTCACCATCTTCAAATTTTGAGGCTGCCCAGGGTCGTCTCGATCAGGGATCGCTTTGCATACGAAGCATTTTTTCTTTGCTAGAACTCGCCGCAGAAGGGCGGTACAATATTTCAATTTTAAATAGGACTCCCTACTAAATGAAAAAAGTAACAATTAAGTTATACAGCAATATACATTTTTTATGGTTTACGTCTGGCATATTGGATCGGCCATTTAAATAATTTTAAATCCGACTAAAGGTAAGTAATCAGCTGCCCGGAAAAATCTCGAGAACTGATTTTCACAGTTTACAAATTTTTGACGTCCCTCGTACGCAATAAAGGATCTACAATTATTAATGATGCAAATATGGCCTAAGATTCATAATCAGCGAACCCAAGATTCACCGTAAGCAAACCTCTACAAGTTTCAGTTACTTTCAATAATTTTCATACATTTTTCCATCATTGGAATACTCATATTGGATTAGCTATTTTCAATCTTGAAAATCTGACTTCATATTCGTCATCAGGAATGTTATAGAGGTAAAATAAAACTTTTTACACCTTTTAAAATTTGATTCACATAAATATGTGCAGGCGTGAGTACTTTTATTGCAGAAAGCGAAACCACCTAAGTTTTGTCGATTGCACTGTCGTGGCCATTTTAAATTTCAAAACTGCGGCAACAGATTTGTATTTACTAATACTCGGCGTACCAAGTTTCATTGTTTTTAATTCTAATTTGAGCTGGTTACAGATTTTTGGAGTCGTTCCTACCAAATTACCTCATTCTGCGGAGAGTCTATCTTTAGAACTTACGAAATTTGGCAAATAAGTTTAAGTCAGACTCCAATAACATCCTATTGTTTCCTCCGCTCGACTTGGACCATCTTCATAATGCTATGAAGTCAATCATTTCCATAACAACTTTTGCATGGATTCAAGATTACTTAGAGAAGAGCATGAATAATATTGTGTGCGGCTATATCTTATGTGATTGTATAATTGAGTATAATGTAAATAATATGTTATTTAAATATATACTTTAAATTCCATAAATTGCAAAAGAAAAGATTACATTTATAGTTAAAATAATTGTATGTGGAGTACGTAGGAGACAAACTCAATTTTTTACCAGAGCGTGAATTTTCAATGTATGCCTAAGCTTTCTTATTGCAAACTTAGCCTCGCGTTAATAGACATTTTCCTATTTTGTAGACACGATACATTACATAACAAAAGTATGATTTATAAGTTTTTCAGTCTGACATTTGCAGTTAGCTTCCAGTGTAGCTGAACGCAAATGAGGAGACAGCGAATGCTTTTTCGAAAAATAAAATTGGAGGCCTGAAATACTCCAATAAGTATTATAGGCTCAATACCGCTTAGACTGCCCCTCTGTCATCTGATGGGCTATTTTCTGAATTGTGAAAAGAGGTCGACTAAAGCTTAAATAATACCTGTGTCAAGTTCAATAAATTCATCCAAGGACTTATTTTAACGTGCGTGTCAATATTTGAAAAAGAATTAAAATATTTTGAATTACACGTTTAGATAAAATTTGCCATTGGAGCAACTCATTCTTTAAGCTTTACATCTCACCAAGGGAAGGCTTGAGGGTCAAAATATAAATAAATTGCGGCTACCTTCACTGATTCGCTATTATTAGTAATGTGTCACGTCTCTCACCCAGCACCGCTGCCCTGATGGTAGCGTGTCTTCTTGCAATTCCGCTACTGTGAGGTTCGAATCTTTTGGCTAAATTCTTTTTACATATTAAAAAAAATTCGAATAATTATTTTTCATTATCACTAATTGTTCATAATAATTAATCAGTACTTGTCAGAATTTTATATAATATTTTATGAAGAAGGTTGAACAAATTAATGAAAGACACATCTCAATAACATATATTGTATATTATCATATAATATATCAAATACATCTATTTATTTCATAAGAATAATTAATAATAAACGATAATAGATATATTCTATATATCTATACTCTGAACACCTGG
>JAWWLR010000054.1:4084073-4101667 GCA_035041075.1 Acraspis erinacei
TACGCGAGTGAACGCCCTCAATATGAAGCTTGATCGAACCAAGAAGACCGGGCGCCTAAAAGGAAAGAGTCTTGGCCGCTTACATGCACAAAAGAGGGCATGCAAGCGTTAACAGCGGGGTCCGCGTGAAGGTTGACTCTTCTAGTGCCTCCCCACCCACTCCGATGACACCTTGTGGATCTTGTGGACTGGATTTTCGAATGGATCTGACATGTTTTCTGTAAATAAGTTGAAGAATTGACGCAGTCAATAAAAAGGAAAAGACCTATGAATGAGGCCGATGAGCTACAAATCAGAAAGAAAATCAAATTACTAAGTGGTGCAAGCACAAGCTCCACAACACTATCCAGTTCTAATAGTAGCAGGTCGAGCAGCTCAAAGATGTCAGATGCGGAAAGCACCACATATAGGGAGTCAGAAGAAAGATATCGGTACATCTTGATCGAAGGCATGCCAAATAAGGGGCAAATTCAAAACCATTTTGCCAATTTATGGGGAATAGAACCTCCAAACTCCACCTGGGATATAGTTGACACTCATCTAAGGAAATATATAGAAGTCAAAGTATCAAACTCAACCAAGGCCCTAGAAACATATGAAGAGAAGAGAACTCTATTATTTGGACACACCTCTCTGTGTATTGTGGACCCACAAAAAGGCACCTGCACTTGGACTGATCACCCTGGCGGATTGAATGATGTATAGTATTGTATGTATAGTATAGTATGTATAGTTTTTTGTTTTACTCAAGAAAAATTGTGGTTAAAAAAACAAGTCAAAAATAAGAAAATTAACTCTTTGGAAACACGATACAACTTGAAATAACGTTTTATTTATCAAAATTTTTCGACGAAAATTTGTCTACAGATTTTCTTCGATTCACTTTATGCTAGGATTTGTACTCTTAGTTTAGATAGTAATAAAGGATGCGCCCTTTTTTAATTATGAAAATTAGATAATAAAAATACGTATGTTTCAATACGGATGCATATTAAGAATTGGAATAATGTAATGATATTGTAATGATCGATTTTTTAAGTGTACAGAATTAAACATAATGTGGAAAAGTTCAAATTATGGACAAAATCAAGTGCGGGGCGCATATGTAATGAGAATGTGTTCGTTAAAGCCAAAGAAGCTTTGACAGAAGAGGATTTACAATAATGAAATACAGTTTTCGATAGTTTGACCTTTAATTTGAAAAGGTAAATATTGCTGGGAAATTTAAATGAATAATCCATTTTCTATTAAATTTTTACATTCTCATTCATCGAGTCAGCCTTTGATACATTTCTTAAGGTTGCCAAATAAAAGGTAAGGTTCATTAAGCAGATATATCCAATCAAAATAAAAAAATTTAGAGCATGTAAAAATTTTTATTTTAATTTTAGACATTTTTGTCAAAGTTTCTGGTACACGGTAAAAATACTTTATAATTATCCGACCTGCATTTTTAAATTCGATAAAAATTGAAAAAGTTATATGCTTTTCAAAATATTCAGAAAAAGGAACAAAAACTTTTTAATATGTTCAGAAATATCAATCAAAATTTCGACTAAATTTAAAATATATGTATTTCGAAACTATTTTCATAAAATTTCTTAATTATACAAAAATTCAGAAAGTTGGATCGTTTTCAAAAATATGCAATTTTTGTTTTTACCAGATGCGTAAGTTTACAGCTTTGTTTTTAGTAGATCTGAACAAGATTCACCAATTATGTTGATAAAGTTTTTCAATGTGATACAAATTATCGAGTGCGAAGCACGAGTTTCGTAATGAGAATATAATGGTCAAAGCCGTAGGTACTTTGAGAACCTTGTTTAAAAACAAATTGAAAAAAATTGCAGTTAGAATTTATGGCTCTAATTCTTTAGAAATTTAAATCACACGTTTCAATTTAAGTTACAATATTTATGATATTTGAAAAAATGCACTTAAAGTGTACGCATTTAACGAACGAAAACGAGTGCGAAGCGCGAGAGCGTACGATCACGCTATAGGCGTGCTCAAACTTGGCGCGCAGCGCACAATGAGAATGTGCCCGCGAAGAGGGCATATTTTGCTTTTATAATATTAACAAAAGTATTATTAGGAGAAATTTGGTGATAATAGTATCGTCATAGTTGTTTATCTATAAGCAAAAACATGTTGAAACTAAGTACAAAATCGGGCTCGAGAATTATCTGGAAAATATTATAAGGTTTTTCCAAACTTCTTAAGTATGTTTTTCGACTTCTTAAATGGGGGTTTTTAAGTAAATAATCACTCGGTTATCAATGTTATTTGCTTGAAATAGTTCTTGAAAATGAAAAATTAATTTCCAAATACACTTATCATGAAATAGTTATTTGTAATACAAGTTTCTTATGGGAGACTTTTTGTGACGAGTACAGCAACTCACACAAGGCAATGTGCCACTCAGGGACCATTTGTCCCACACTATTTTTTATCACACTAGTATATCATAAGTACAAATAGGTTGCATAGAGTCCTAATCTAAAAACGAGTGGGAATAAAATCGAATCTAATCGCTTTTAATATATTCCAATCCAATGAACTCTAATTAATTTCAATTCAGTTCGTTCCAATGAAATTCATTCCACTCCATCCTAATTTATTCGAATCTAATTCATTCCAATCCAAATCATTCCAATGCAATTAATTTCAATCCGCTTTAATCCGTTCTACACTGATTCATTCCAATCCAATTAATTTCAATGTACTATTAAACCAATTTATTCCAATCGAAATCAATCCACTTTAACCCATTTCAATACAAATTCATTGCAATACTATCCACTCTATTCCAGTCCAATTCGTTCCAATGCACTCCAATCTAAATCATTCCAATCAATTCTAATATAATTCATTTTAATCAACTTCAACCCAATGCATTCCAATCTATTCCAAATAAGTTCATTAAAATCCATTCCAATTCAATTCGCGAGGCGAAGGACAAGTCCAACATGATTTTTTATTGCACCTTTTAGCGCAAGTGTACTTCTACATGGAAAAGTTGGGGTTGCTGCACGCACCGTACCATAAAGTACATATATAAATGTTCCTTAGCCAATCAGATCACAGTCTCACTTTATAGTGCTTTGTAGCTTAAGTAAAAATTGTATATACGATTAAATAAAAATCACCAATGAAAGTTTTTCTGATCCTAAACGTTTATAATAACAAAAACATGTTCGCTTATAATGGGTTTAAGAAGGTTTATAAAAACAACATGAATATGAGACTGTAAATGAACTTGTTACAGTTAAGCTTTTTGCTGATCCAACGACGCACCCAACGACCACGGAAGAAAAGGAGCCAATGCTACAACTAATTTCTGAGACGACAATTCATAATCTTAATTCCGACATAATTCTAAAAAGCAGTAAACCAGTGTCCATTGAGCCGACAGTTGAAATTGTTTCTCCGACCAATATCGGAGACCTCGATGCAAATACGATTTTAGCCACAGAGATGTATGCATTTACGGAAATTCTCTTGGATGAGGAGATTCCAGTTATAAGTTCACGCCCTCAAACAACTCAATCTGCTGAAGATCCACAAATTTTGAGAATAATTTCTACTAATGAAAACAGCTTCTGTGTAAGTGCTATGGGTGGTATCGCTAATCCGATAGAGGTTAGTTTGTTAGATTCTAAATTCTCAGCGCTTGATGTAACTAACTCCAGAATGTCTACAATTGAAAAGCCAGCGATTTTGGCAACTTCACACTTGGCAGTGCGCTCCATTGAAACGCCTGAAGTTTTACTCGATGTAAATCAATTGAAAGGTAATTCCAAGATGTTATCAACAGTTGGAAAATATAGCTTGGAAGAAGTTCTAGATGATGATTTATCTGAATTATGCGAAGAAGAAGACGCAATCATTGAACCAAACCCTGAAGATCAAGACGTCAGAGACAAGGATTACTTACCTGATGAAGATGCCTCTGGTTCTGAGGACGAGGAAAACTTCGAAGAAGAAAACGTGAAACCAGCCAACATCTCGGTTATCTCGCAAAAAGATTCCTCTGGAGAATTTTCAGCATCGTTTTCCTCGTCCTTCGTTACACGTAGCAAATCCTCAATACCAGATCAGAATTTGGGTATTGATACAGCAAAAGATGGGACGGGTGCAGGTAAAAGACACTTTTGTTATTATTGCAAAGTTATGCAATCTCAGATAGCACGTCATTTAGAAAACCAACATGGGGAAGAAAAGTTAGTAAAAATTTTTACTTCTTTTCCACGTAAGTCGGATCAGCGAAAGGAAGCGATTGCCGTCATACGAAATAAAGGGGATTTTCTTCATAACACGGATGAAAACTATAACACTGGCTGTATCATCCCTGTCAGAAGACCGAACATGAAACTGGGAAAAACTGCCACAGATTACGAATGCTGCCCAGGCTGTAGCGGTTCTTACTCAAACAAGAGTTTGAGAAATCATTATAGACGATGTTCAGGTAGGCGGGATTTACCACCTCGGACGCTTTTACAGGAAGCAAGTAGAAAGGCCGCGCGGGTACATCAAGATGCATCATGGAAAATGCGAAACAGAATTTTACCAGTGCTAACTGCCCGCTCTGTTGTTACGTCTATCATCAAATATGATAGACTTATCATTTTGTACGGTAATTTGTTGTGTGCAAGGTACGATCTTGCACATCAAGATGAAATGATTAGATCTCACTTGCGCTTGCTTGGCAGGTTAGTGGTGGCGTTGCGTGCTCTCAATACGGGAATTAGAGAACTTGCAGATGCCTTTTATCCACAAATGTATCCGACAGTCTACGAGGCAGTAAACATTGTCGCAAGATATGATGAGATAACTGAAAAGTACGGATCTCCAAGTAATGTCACAGCCCTTGGTACTTCATTGAGGAAATGTAGCGAGATACTCAAATGCGAGTACATTACTATGATGCAGAAGGAAAAAAAGGAACATGTCGTAGACTTTATGGTCGTTTTTAATACAAAGTTTGGAGCTTTTACAAACAAAAAAGTAAACGAAGCTCAGGCCATTTTAAAAAGACAAAAAGAGGATAAGAGGCCTAACAAAGCCGATATTGGCAAGCTCTTGAGCTACTTGGTGCAGGAAAGACAAGAAGCCTGCAGCGCGTTACACAAAGAATTTTCGGTGGTTCAATGGAAACGATTATGTGAAGTAATAGTACTATACTTGCTAGTGTTTAATCGCAGACGAAGTGGAGAAATGCAGCGCCTTATGAGAGAGGACTTTAAATGCTCGAAAAAGATTAGCAAGACCGATGATTTGTACAAGGAACTAACCGAAAGCGAGAAGGCTGCAGCAGACAAATATTTAAGAGTTGAAATAAGAGGGAAAAAGGGCAGAGGCGTTGCAACTCTAATAGACGTGGAAACTCAGGAAGCAATTAATCTTCTAGAAAAACATCGAAAAGCTGCAGGCGTCAGCGATGAAAATAAGTTTATCTTTGGCCTTCCTGGTGGAAGCGAACGAGTCCCGGAAATTTGTGCTTTAATGAGGAAGTATTCGGTCCTCTGTGGAGCTAAAAACCCGGAATCTTTAAGAGGCACTTTGCTCAGAATGCAGCTTGCGACAAAATGCTCTACGTTAAAAATGACAGAGGCTGAAATTGCTATTGTAGCAAAATTTATGGGACATGATGTCCATATCCATAAAGACTACTATCAAAAACCCACTGCGATCCTAGATATTTGCAGTATTTCGAAAGTCTTAGAGCAGGCTGGCTCTTCTACCAATGCTTTGACAGTTGAAGAAGACTTAGAAACCTCTTGTGTAGCGCAAAACTCCTTTGAATCTTCAGCCCAATCAATTATTGAAAGTAAGTTGTAATTATTTAGATACATTGCATTCCTAGAAATTTTTTATTTCTCTATATTCGTCTTCAGAAATACAGATGTTATTTAAAAGAAGAATATGCCTTAATTATAAAAAAAAGAATGTTATTCTAGTCTTTATAACGTAAAATGATGCATTTCAAATTTGAGGTTAGGTCCTGGCTCCTCCAAGGCTTTTACGTAGTCTTTTAATAGGAAAATACTTCAAAAATATCTGTTACCCGTTTGCTTTCCAATATTTGACTAAATTTATCAAGTACAAAAGTTTAAAGTTCATTGCATTATTATATCATCAGTGTGTTTAATTAAACAGGGTGTTTAGCGCTCAGGAAGTCCTTGAAAACCTGGAAAAGTCCTTGCATTCTGTTTAACCTTGAAAAACCCTAGAAAAGCCCTTGAATTTTGCTCGCGCTCCTAGAATTTGTATTCCCATACAGAAAAATTGTTTTTCAAATTTTCTTTGTTGTTCGTTGAGTTTAATCATTTTGTTTGAAGTTCGAACATTTGGTAGAAAATTAATCTTTTTAGGTTGTAAATTCAACAGTTTGTACAAGTATTTCAACAAATTAAAAGTTTCAACAAGTATTAAAGTATAAAGTTTCAACAAGTATTTTGTTTAAAATTTAATTATTTGACTGAAAACTGAAATGGCTTAAAATTCGACCACTCGGTATATTAACAACAAATTATTGGATTAAAAAAATTTAATTACACTGTTCACCTACAATTTTTATGTTTAGTGAAAAGTATTTTTCACTATGAAAGAAAGATACCTTCAAAAATTTATTTTTTTTTTGTCCTGGAAATCCTGCAAAAATCCTGGAATTTTTTATTTAAGACACAGTAGACAGTCTCAATTAAAGTATATATTTCGCTAGTTTAAATCCTTTAAGGCGTACGTTGCGATTTTTTCCCTGCCTCCATTTGATACATTAATCACAACTTACGTTAATTTTAATTAGCAACAATGGTTCATGTAAGTTTTTGAAAAAATGTGTTATAATTCTGATTTTTTGCTTTTTCTACATATTTGTCACACATTATTTGATTTGAAAAATAAACTTGAACTGTCTAAAATCGAATGATAATGAAAATTTTTGTCTAAGCTGAAAGGTAAAACATATATCGAAAATAACTGTGGCATACAAACGATTTTTCAATAAGTGTCTAAAAATGAAGTATTAGATTTTCCGAATCGGAAATTGAAGTGATATTTTTGGTCTATTTTGATTTTTTGTCAATTTTACTTTTCTTTTCAAACGTGCATAAAAAAGACAACTGATAGCGAATTAAAAATGTTCACATCTGAATTTATGGACTTCAAAGGGAACTTTAAAGAAAAATATTTACCATGTACGTATCTGAAAATTTGACCTACCATTATGATAAATGATTTTTCTAAACCTAATATCTGAAATGCATAAATTGATCTGTTGAACTTTAAAATCGGCTTTCTTTATTTACTTATGTAAAGAAAAGTTCAATTTTATGAGAAAAAAATCATAATTGTAAGTAAAATCATGATTTGAAGATTTCAATACTTCTATTTTGCTAGTTTTTACGACCTACTGTTACAAAAAAAATCACGATCTAGATCGTTGATAAGGTCGCGCAGCTGATTTAAGAAAAATGCATTGGGAATGACCTACGTTAGCATTCAAATAAAAAATTATTATCCAAGTTCATTTCTTTAATAAATACGCTTATATATCTTTTTTTAAATTAATAATCTTTATTAATTATTCTTTTTCGTCAATTTTATAAAATAAATTAAAAGTTTTAATCACTGTGTGCAAGATTGGCTCATGTATTGGTTTCAGATTATTTTAAATTAGCTGGCACATCAGATTCATCTGGTATGAATTTCTTTTTAATGTAACTTTTTTTTCTTAGGATGCCAGAAATCATCGAAAAGAAAGAGAGTTGTTCTAGAGGAACCTAGAGTGAAAAAAGTTTTGAAGAATTGTGGTAAGTTAATTAAGAATTAGGAGTTTAACCCGCGAACGCCATAATAAAGGTGACCCTTATTTTTCACTCTTTCAATTTTCTTAGTTTCACCCCCCCCCCCTATCCCCATGCTTTATTTCAATGCCCAAAGAAATGATCTTCAAATATGATTCATCGATTAATATTTAGGTCTGGTTGAATACTTTGGAATTCCCTTAAATTTGGTTAATAACTTGAATTCTTCTAAATCTATTTAATTCTGCTCAATTGAATGAATTAAATTTTTTTAATTCCTTCTGAATATTTTTAAACTTGCCGTGAAGTCTGGGGCATTTCATAAGATAACGCTTTTTCTATAATATACTTTTTATGTTTAGTTGCAATTTATTAAAGATATTTTACACGTTTCCATTTTACTATCTATTTATAGGGAATACGAAAGACGTAAACGGGCGGAAAAAGCGCTGGACTGAACGAGAATTGGAAATAGCTTTCAAGATATTCAAAAGTCACATTGAAGCAGAGAAACTACCATCTTTCGCAGAAATAGAGGCTTTGAAGAAGAAACATGGTGGCCTGGAAAATAGAGAAGTGCAGGTGATTAAAGCGTGGGTTAATAATAAAATTGTTAGCAGCAAAAAAGAAAGGCAGAAATAGAGTCATCCACGACAATTTTTATTTTTAAATATTTAATTATTGAAGTTTGTTTGAACATTTAAGCAAGAATAAAATTGTATGTATAATACTATTAGAAGTCAAGGTTCTGTATGTTTGTTATGGCTTCAAATATTTATGAGTGCTTGTTCTACATTTACCTTAATAGACATGAAAGTACTAATTGCTAGAAGAATTTGGTAGGATTTTTTCAATAAAGCATATGTAACTTCGGCGTAAATATTGAAATTATGCGCTGAAACCCAAATGCCAAAGAAGTCTAAAATAGGATGAGTGAATATTTTTATACTACACTTAAATAGGCTACGCAAGAGATGTGCAAGAGCTAGAACCTAAAATATTAAAAGTAAATATTTGTTATACTACTCTTAAACAGGCTGCGAAAGAGATGCGAAGAGCTAAAATCTAAAGTATTGAAAGTAAATATTTGCTGTACTACCCTAATAGCACGGAACGTTTCGGGCACCTTCCTGGAGCGTTCCAGGAACTTTACCTGTCCGTGTAAAATGTCCGCCACTTGGGAACGTGCCAGTGGAACGTTAAAGGAACGTTCCCCCGGAACGTTCAAAGAATAAATTTTCGTTATTGTTATTATTATCAAGAAGTATCCAAAAAACCGTAATTAAAAGCTGAAAATTGATGAAAAATGACATCCATTTTTGCCTATTTTTTTACGGTTTACGAGACAGTTGTTGTAAACATAATAATAATGCAAGATTTTCTCAGGTCCCAGTGGAAAGTTCCGAGAACGTTCCACTGGAATGTTGTCAAGCGGCGGTCATTTTACAGGCTGAAGGACCTTCCTGGAAGGTTGCCAAGGTTTACGCGGAACGTTCACGGCACGTTCGGTGCTATTAGGGTACTTTTAAACAGGCTACGAAAGAGATGTGAAGAGCTAAAAATTAAAATATGAAAAGTAAATGTTTGTTAAAATAACTTAAATATTCTACGAAAGAGATGTGAAAAAGGTAAAATCTAAAATATGAGAAATAAATTTTTCTTATACTACTCTTAAATATGCCACGAAAGAGATTTGAAGAGCTCAAATATAACCCTCACAGCAATCGGATATACCGGGATATCCCATTTAATCCCATGTATCTCCCAGGTTGTCCCAAGGATATCCCAGAGAAAACCCGTCGGATATCCCGCAAGGCGGAAATTTGGATATCTCAGGGACGTTTCCGGGATATTCAAATGTCCCAAGTAGTATATAGAAAATTAATTTATATCCTACTTGGTATATTTTAATATCCCGGAAACGTCCCAGGGATATCCAACTTTCCGCCTTGCGGGATATCCGACGGCTTATCCCTGGGATATCCTTGAGACAACTTGAGAGATAAATGGGATCAAATGGAATATCCCGGTATATCCTATTGCTGTGAGGGAAACTATGAAAAGTAAATGTTCGTTAAACTGCTCTTAGATATGCTACGAAAGATATGTGAAGAGCTAAAATATAAAATATGAAAAGTAAATATATGTTAAACTATTCTTAAGTATGCTACGGAAGAGATGTGAACAGATACAGTATAAAATATGAAAAGTTAATGCTTCTGAAACTGCTCTGAAATATGCTACGAAACAGATGTGAAGAGCTAAAAATACAAGCAAAATAAGTAATATGGAGTATTTTACTTTTATTAAAAATACAACAAATGATTTTTCTTTCTTATTACCTCTCATTAAACGAACAGCTGGGTGATCAACTAGACTTGTATAATTTGTAATGTATCTGTGCGAAAATTAGATGTGATACGTTTCACAGAAAGACCTCTGCAAGGCACTTAGTGACTTATTTCAGAGCAGATGCTGTCCCGGGAAACCGGGAATTTCTTGGGCCGGGAAAAGCTAGGAAATAACAGTGAATTCATTTTTTGATAGAATTTTTTAAATTTATTGTTTAGAAGAAAAAAATATCTAATCATTTAAAATATCACCAATTTCATATCACATGCTATGTATAATGCAATTTAAAGTAAGTTTGATTGTAACTTTTTTTTTAATTTTATGTTTAATTGTTAACTTTTTCAAACATAAAAGCACTCAGTTCACGATGCGTCATTCTAAAATCTTTTACAGTCAACGTTATCCATTTTAGGATTCTTTTCCTATGGGATCATTTTGAATTGAAAGGATTTTAAAATGCAGTTTTAAAGACTTGAAAATTTAAATATTAATAGAGTTTGAAATTGCCATGTGTTGTAAAAAAACTTTTCAAGTTAATCAACTGTGAATATAAATTAATTAATGATTTCTAAAATGGAACTGTAGTTACAGTATTTCAAACTGAATAATACTTTATTAATTTTACAGAGGGATTCTGAATCTTTTTAAAATGAAGCAAATTACAGATTTTCACGTGAAAATTGAACAATTTTGAATCAAAAGTCTTAGTAATTAAACAAATTTGAACGTCCGATCGAAACTTTTTCAATAGTTAGCAACGTTTGACTGTTAACTAAATATTTGAAACTGAACGATTTTTTTAAAAAAGACACCCTTGAATCGTGAAAATTTCAGAAAAACTTGAACTTTGAACATTGCAATGTTAACTATAACATTGTTCCATTTTCAAAAACTGTTTATTTATTAATGTAATTCGCTATTTTGATGCATATAAAAGTTCAGTAATTATTGATGTATATAATAGTTAAACAATTATTGATGTAGAAAAAATTCGAGTATGTTAAGGAGATATATACTCATTTGAAAAAGATTAAAACTTATTTAAAAACTTAAAAAGGTTTCACAAAATTTAAAACAGAATACAGGTTTTTCAAAATTGAGAATTAAAATGGTCAACTTTTTTAAAGGATAGTGAAAGGTCTTCATTTAATATTAAATAATTATTACTTTAGAAGAAATTTGAGATATATAGAAGCTTAAAAAGATTAAAACATAATTTAAAACTTGAAAATATTTCCAGAAATGTGAAAAAATGTACATTTTTGAAGATTTAAAACAAAAAATGTAGAAGCTTGAAAAATTAGTTTAAAAAGATTCCAAAAGATTCTCAAAATTGAAAAAAAAGCCTACAAAAATTTCAATAAACTTTTTTTATTTTTAAGGATTTATATAATGTAGTAGGAAAAATTCGAAACATTTAAAAAGATATGTAGATTTTGCGAAAAATTTTTAGTAATTTAAAATTTAAAAAAAAATTCCTAAAAGTGTAATATAAAACGCAGATTTGAAATAAAATTCTTAAGCTGTTTAAGGGATACGTGACACACTCAAATACCTATATTAGTGACCTCACTTTTTCGCTTCACTGAATTTTCTTTGAACTTATGAACTGGGACCATTTTTTCAGATTTTTTCGTTGTACCTTGAAATTTTTTGTATGTAAAATTTCTGCCTCAACCTTCGAGATATGCAAAAGCTGAAAGTAAATTACGTTTATGTATATTTTATACATCACGCAGATATTTTAAATATAAAAAAACGTTCTCAAGTTCAAAAAAATTCAGTGAAATGAAAAAGAGAGATCGATAATATAGGGATCTCAGTGTGTCACATGCCCTTAAGGAATTTAAAGGGTTTGAAGATAATACACTTTTTGAAGATTGCAAGAAAAATTTCAATACATGTCTTATTTAAAACATTGTGTTCAGAGAATATTTTAAAATATTTCAAAAGAAATTTTAATCTGTGAATAAAAATTTAAAAATAAATAATTTGTTACAACTCAAAATTAAGATAATTAAGCTTATAATTGAAAATTTTTTCATTTCAAAAATATTTGTAATCTTTCAATTTATAATGTTTCTAATTTAAATTTTTGTAACATGACGTTATTTTTAATTTTTATTAGTTTATGAAGTTCATTTTGCAAAACTAATTATAGGTGACAGCACCAAGTCGAGTAGTAGACCCTCTGTTAATGAGATACGAATTTCAATAAAAAAATTTTGAGAATAAGTATAAAGAGCCATATATACCTTACAAAATACATTTTTTAAACTTTTTTTTTCGAAAATTTCATAATAGCGTATTCGTAAAATTGTCATAATTTCTTTCTAGCTGTCACTTGTAAAGTGAGGTTTGGTCTGTCAGTTTAAAATATATCTCTTTGTATGCATAATTTTTAGTGAAAGTATAATTTACTTTCGTATATGAGCACTAAACATATCTCTAATGTTTATTTACCCTGATATTTTCAATTATAGACCACCGCATATCAAGCTCCATATTGAAAATCGCCTCTAATCGACAGCGAGTCTACTACTCGACTCGGTGCTGCCACCTATAAATAGTTTTGCAGAATGAACCTCATTGATTCATTTGTTAATTACGAGTATTTAAAATCATAGCCTGAATTTACATTTCTTTGAATGTTTGAACTGTACATTTTATAACAGGTAAGAATTCTTAATTTTGCAGCTTAGCGGCATTTAATTTTGAATTGATCAATTAAAAGTGTTAAAAGCTTCCATTTTATATGTGTAAATTATTGAGCGTTAGATTAAATAAAGTTCTAAGTTTTTATTTATAAAGATAAAAATAAAAAAGAGTATAACGTTGATTGTTTTCATTTGAAGTTCTATTTCAAAAGTAAGTCTCAATCTCCCTGAAAGATGTTTGCGAACCGGGAATGCCCGACAATTCTTGTCCTCGATTAAAACGGCCACCCTGTTATTTATAAAAATTAAAATTATTCCTCAGATCAGTTCTTTATTTTTTTAATGGTAAGAAACATCATTTGATTGCGTAGAGCTAAACATTGATGCTGATTAAGTATACGAGAGGCTAGATATATAATTTTTTAAATGTATTATATTGGCGTGTCATAGAAATATACCCTGCACGTCAACCCTTCTAGAAAAGAATGATTGGATCCGATTGAAAATAATATCCAATCGTTCCTAATATTGTTTCTTAATCGGGTCTGGGGTGGAATTCCAAAGACATCTAGCTCTAACCTAGTTGACCGGATCTCTCTTCCTAATGAATTAAATTAGACGGAGATGTTTGATCGTTTCAATTAGATTAAAGGGTATCAGAATGCCACCCCTGCCCGATTCAGAATGATTGAGGTCGGCTATAGTTTCTCTAGGGAGAGTTGTGTCACTGCTTACTCCGCTTCTGATTGGTGCCGCAAAAGCGGAATCGGATGTTTGGAAATTAGCGCGATTTTCAAGTCACATTTAATATTCAAGCACTGGTGATATAGTAAATAAGTAAATTAAAAATAATAATTTAGATGTAATAATTAAGAATGTTTGAAAAGTGACGAATCTCTTTTTTAAGCACGCTTTAAAAAAAAATACTCTTCTTTAAGGATGTTTGATAAATGCTGTAATATCTAATAGATAATAAGTAGAATAACAATAATAATAGTAATTTAGATTTGATCATTAGAACCCAGTGGGCACAAATGTCCAGCAACGTTATTAGAACGTTCTAAAAACATCATAAGTCAGGCCAAATAACGTTCTAAAAACATACAATGTTCCAAAAACGTTTTTAGTACGTATTTGGGACATTGGACGTTTCTGAACGTTTTTTGGCCTAACTTAGGACAATTTTTTGGACGTTCTTAAAACGTATTTTAAACTTTACGTCCTAAAAACATCTTTAGGACGTTCTAAAAACGTCTTAAAATTTCAGACCCGCCGGGAAGTTATTAAAATGTAAAAAATAATATTTTTATTGACATGAATGTTAAAAGTATGAATGAATAAATTGGCTAAATCAAATTTTATACTACCAGTTTTCAATTTATACGAAAAAAATTAAAACGAAATAAAACACGGGGAAAAATTTGTAGTTGTATTATTTATGAAGTAAAGTAAGGAAATTGAATTCTATGGTTACTATATTTTTTTCAACACCTTTCGATTAAAATATTTCGAATAAAAATAAATTTTGTTCAATCCTAAAATAGACCAAAATAAAGATTACCTTAAAATAATATTTTTCACAATAGAGTTGAGAAATCAGAAATAAAAGAAGTATTTTTATGAGGCTCAAAAACATTTTTCTACAATAGGTGTATGTAATGTTTTTTAGTACTAAAAACTTTTTTTTAACAAGTCTTTATTTCAGAACAATAGGTAAATAGTAAGAGAAGATTGATGTTACAACTAAAATGTAAATTACATGAATAAACTAACAAATATTACACGAAAATATATTATGGCGTATAACCTCATCTTAAAAATACTTAAAATATTTCGCGCTTCGTTACGTATTTCCGAATCCGGTTTCACAGCGGCTAGTGGAGGGGGTAACGTGACATAACTCTCCCTAGAGGAAATCTAAGGTCGGCTGCCGTTCTCCGTCGGGACGCGAGGTGATTTTCAGGTCGGCCACGGCCATGTTGGTGGCAGCACTTTGATCACGCGGGAATTATTTTAAAATTGTTATTTACTTTTTGTTTTTAAATTACATCTCAATAAAAGATAAGACTTTTTAAAGATTTCAAATAATTCCCTCGTGATCAAGGAAGTATCACTAATAGATTTGCGAATAATTTTTATAGCGATTTTTGTGAGTTATATTCTAATCAACTCTTTATTTCAATATTGCAAAATACTTATAATGTAGAATGCGTAAGAAATTTACTTCGTCATACAGTTTTTCATTAAAAAAATTTCAAGCTTAAAATACAAATTTTTTCGAAAACTGTTGCATTTAAAACAAAAAAAAAAAAAAAAAAAAATTCAATCAAGAACGATACATTTTCCAACAACAAGGATAACATTTCAACCATAAAAGATGAATTTTCAATCCAAAAGGATAAATTTGTAACAACATTTTTGAATTTTCGACAGAAATTGATCACTTTAATAAAATAGTTACATTTTCCAAAAATCATTAGATTTTGAACAAAATAAATAAATTTCTAATTAAACATTTGAATTTTATGCATAAAAAGATGCATTTTTAACCAATAGGGAGAATTTCCAAACAAAAAATAAAAATTTTATCAAATAATTTAATTTTGAAGACCAAAAGACAAATTTTTTAAAAGACTGTTAATAAAAAAGTTTATTTTCACGCAAGGCAATTGAATTTTCAACCAAACAGATGAAGCTTCAAGCAACTAGAATAATTTTCAAGCCAGAAAGACAAGTTTCTAACAATGCATATGAATTTTTTACCAAGTAGTTGAATTTTCAACAAACTAGATTAATTTTTTACCCTAGAGGACGACCTTTTAACACAATAACAGAATTTTACATCACCTCGTTGAATTCTCATAAAGGAAAAAAGCTTATAAGCAATAAACAATAAACAATAGTAAATACTGCACACCCCACATAGGTTTTTAGTATATTTAGAGGTTAGGCTTCCGGTTCAAGGTTCTAAAGGTAAAATGTGTTCTTTGAATTTTGGCCATTGCAAAGTACAAGTTTCCTTCAAATGCGCAAGTGTACTTACCCTTTTGCTCGCGATTCAAACGCTTGTTCCGAATGAAAATGATTAAGAATGATATACAATTTCAGTCCCGATTAACACCGATTGGGAACGATTCAATCTTTAATCAATCCCAATCGGGTCCCATCATTCTTTTCTAGAACGGAAGTTAGTCGCGGAAGTAACCGTACCGCACATGAATTTGTCGTAAAAAATAGCACTTCATATAAGGGTGCATAAAATGCAAAATAGCAGAAAAAATTATCAAGAATATCCTTAACCCAGACCTTGGAGCATTTGTAAGTTTGACTTTTCAAAATAAATTATTTCTCTTTCGCATTGCAGTAAGTACTGCGCGAGATTGTCAGCTTTACTCTTTTAAATAGTGAACAAGTGTGACGAGTTCAAAAACTGATTTTATTATGTAACATTGTAACATATACTTTTTTTGTAATGGAGGATTCGTAAAGACATAAACTGCGATCAGTTCTGAATACACCAGAAGGTCGACTTGAGGAACGTCGATTATAGGGTATCGGCGTGCACACACTCACACTTGTGATATCAGCGCCTCCGTGGGCCGAACCCTTTTCAGTGCCGTACTGCTTTTCGGTACTGCATCAAATCGTCTTTTCCTTCGGTGCTATCGGCCGCTATATGCAGTTACGGCGATGCCTCGTATACCTGCTGTATACCTGCGACGAGGGTTCGTAAATCCCTACAGAGCCCCGAACTGTGCTCGTTTTAGACTCTGGTGTATACGGGTGTTAGATTTGAGGACAAATTTTTTAGATTGGCAGCAAGTATCCATAAAAGTGTTCCCGGAAATAAGCGTTGAATCGAGAAAAATTAATATTTTCAGATTCCAGCGTAAAAGTGAGGATTATTCTATTGTTTTGATTGCGCTATTTTTTCATCGGTATAAAAGGTCATCATAAGAATAGGATATCTCTTTTTGTCTCCAAAAGTTGTTTTCATTTTCGATTTTGTTTATTTGCTAAAAAATGTTGTGAGGGGTGTCCCGAAACCAACTTTAGGACCTGTCTTAACGGGCACACTTGATTGGAGGTATTTTCACGAATTTTCGTTGTAAGCGGTGTTTGTTTTTGCTTCCAAATGTTGTCCGCATCTTCGACTTTGTTTATTTTTAGAGATGTTGTGTGGGGTGTCTAAAAACAAATTTCAGCACCTGTTTGAATGGGCACATTTCATAGGAGGGATTTTAACGAATTTTTGTTTTTTACGGTGTTTATTTTTGCCTCCAAAGTTCTCACATTCAATTTTGTTTATTTTTGGACATGTGGTTGAGGGTGTCCAAAGACAAACCTTAAGCCCTGTATTAATGGACACACTTAATTGGAGGGATTTACCCGAATTTTTTTGTTAACGGTGTTTCTTTTTGCCTCCAGAAGTTGTCCTCACATTCAATTTTGTTTATTTTCGGATATGTTTTTGGGTGTGTCTAAAAGCAAATTTTAAGACCGGTCTTAATGGGCACACTTATATGGACGGATTTTCATGATTTTATTTTGTTAACGGTGTTTCTTTTTGCCGCAAAAAGTATTGCTCATCTTCGATTTCGTTTATTTTCTGACATGTTGTGTAGGGTGTTTAAAAACAAATTTTAAGACTTGTCTTAATGGGAAAACTTCATTGGAGAGATTTTCAAGAATTTTTGCTTTTAACGGTGTTTCTTTTTGCCTCCAGAAGTTGTCCTCACATTCAATTTTGTTTATTTTCGGATATGTTTTTGGGTGT
>JAWWLR010000054.1:4121289-4131667 GCA_035041075.1 Acraspis erinacei
GTTTTTCCGAAGATATTAGCAAAATAGGGCAAAAATTAACTGAATCCCATGCATTTGGTCCCTTGTTTTCCCCTCAGTAATCAACGAAGTGAAGTTAGCTAGCGATTGACGTGAAAATACCTAATAGTGATTCGAACCACTTCGTGTGAAAAACGTTTTGTATCTCCACGCCTCCGCACTTACATAGTCAGTTTTACCCCGGTTCTGTTTAAAATCTGATTAAATAATCTGTTTAAAATTAATTGGGTTAAATATTTTAACATTAAACATTGAAATTTTCCATTTTGAAAGCCTTAGTAGTTGAACAAATGTAAACGTTCGATTTAAACTTTATAAGCTATCCTCAATTTTAAAAATAATTTTAAATTAATACATCCAGATCCTAGGTCGAAAAAGAATAACTACAATAAAATATAACAAAGTAAAAAAAGAAAAAAGTACAAAATTCGTCTCAATAATAGAAAAAATGTGTACTTTCCTGTAAAGTTGGTTGTAATCTACTGTATTTGTTTGTAAATTCGTGTAAAAATCGTTTTAGCTTTTTGTACTTTTTTGTACAAATTTTTCCACCAGGGCATTTTACAGTTTGCATACTTTACTTGAAAAATGATGACAATGCAAATGAAGTAAATTGAGAAATTGTCTGTTGATGATGATATTTTTATCTGTCCCGTATATATTTATTAAAGATGAAATTTTTTTGTAAAAAAAATTTTTTTTACGCGTTGTCATGTTTACAAAAATCACAAGCCTGGAGACGGCGACTGATGCCGAGTCGACAAGCACCTGACCAGCTCAATCTCGCACATCATTCACAGTACAATACATCGATTGTATGGCTGTGTATGGCTGAATCAAGCAAACAGCCGGATGACCAATGCAACACTTAAATGCAGTGTTCTTTCAAATGGATAGTTGCTAAAAGTATACGTTCAATACCACACACAATACTACACTTTTCTCAACTATGGTTTCAGTCAAACAAACTCTCCTCGTCATATTAGGCTTGGTGATTTTTTTATACGTAGATAATAATGCTCAAATTCGTATGGCTGTGCCAGCACAGCTTTCTTTCTATTTCAGTTAGAAATTCTCAAGCAAAATCGGATTACCATTATCCTCAAACTATTTCTTTCAGTGTAGTTATCACATCATAATCTGCTGATCCAATTCGAAGCCCCTCATCTGGACTAGTGCGATTTAAAATATCGAACAGCTCATCCATACGTAGGCAAAAATCGGCTGTTGTTTCGCATCCATTAAATAAATCGGGGAAGAAATTACGCGCTGCAAGTAGTCCTTTTCCCATTGATTTACTAAGGTTCTAAAGCACAATATTGAAATCTAAGAATGCGAAATCAAATTCTTTCACAATTTTTGCAGGAAAATTATATTATACCTGCACGGCTAATATCACTCTCATTTTTAACATATTATTTGGATCCAAATGATGTTGGGTTATGTTAGGACACTATTCTCCAGTAAAATTTTTCTGGTCGCATTCACATAAATCTCTGAAGTAATTCCAAAGAATTGGATTCTCGTTCGGTTGAACCTATTATAAATGAATTTTATTTTACAATGTTTTAAATTGAATCAAGCTCATAATTCGTATGCGTACCTACAATTTGCCGAGATTAAATAGGCGATTTCTGATATTTTTTATCGGATGCGGTGTATCTGCAAACACGAAAACACAACGTCCCTCGACAGTCGGACGAGGAAACCAGCATTGGACATTGTCTAATTGAACGTTAACTCCCACAGAAGACGAAAATTTTCGATTTGTCGATGCCCCATCCGTGACTACTCCGTGTATTATGGCTCCTGCTTTTTCCAATAACGCGATTGCTTGTATAATTAATTTAGCTAACGTATTGCCTGTAGCTGGGCCTTTTGAAACGCAAACTGAAATTGGTCGAGCACACGAATCTATTAAAGGACGGAATATGAGGACTAACCCATGATCAGCTTTTTGGCTCATATCGGTTTCTTCATTGTCCCCAAAGTCGGCCAGGCCCACAAATTCCATAGTCTTTCTATTTAAGCGCACATTTTTACATGTAGAAACTTCATCTAAGAGCAAGATACCATGACGTAGTATCTCTGGTAGTTTCACCAAATGCTCTCCGAACACTTAAACAAAATTCTTATCAAATCCACATGGCGTTTCTACTAGAGATAAGTACCTATTTTAAGCGAAAAATGAATTTAAGTTAATGTAAATTGAATGCAAATTGAAAGAGTTTAAAATTTTGAATCTAAAAGCTGGAAAATCACTCACCTCCTAATAGTACTCGTACAAGGCAAAGGCAAAACTTTATTGTCCCTTAATAGCCGATATGCTGCTGGTGATCGCATATGGAACAATAAACATAAAAGGACCCATTCTTCAGAATATTTGTGGCTCTTACTGTTCGTATCCTTTGAGGCTTCTAATATTTCGCCAACAAGTATCCGTTCATTATCGCTAATGTTATTGTTCAGCAGCTTTTCCTTCAGCTTCTCATCCGAGAAGGAAGCCATCTGTTATTGAGACTTCTGTAAATCTTGTAAACAGTTCTGGTACTTTTTCTTGTACATTTTTTTGTACTTTGTTGCCCTGTAAAGTTGTCTCCTTATTTGCTTTAATTTTTCTTGTGCAGCAGGATTTTGTAATTTGAGCTTGAGTTCTTTCCTCTCTTTGGCTTTTTCCAGACGCATAATCTTATTCGCGAGAACCTTCTTTGTGTTTGCACAGAAATTGCAAATACTTTTGTCATTCGAAATAACCATAGGGCACTTTAAATGACGTAAGCATCCCATAGAATCGCGAATTGCAACGGAGCTCTCAACATTCGTAACGGCATTTGGCGAGGCACACCCAGAACAAATCTTTATTTTATCAAGACTGGCTAAAATATTTGCCAAAACTACAACGGAGGACGCATGACTACCTTCAAACCCGATTTTATTCAGGGAAACTACTACACCTACTATTTGAGCTTGGATTTTGAACTCATCGAATATTAATATCTGCCGAGAATTGACCAATTATAATTTATTTCCGATTCTCTGCGAAACAGATTTTGTAAATTCACTGCATTTTTCAAAGCCCTCATTCAATTTGACATTAGCAAATTCTTCTACAGAATTTTCGATAACATTTTTGGTATCATTGAGAGTTTCTTCCTTTTCATTTTGTTCTACCACAATAGGTGTATCATCTGTAAGAATATCATTATCCTTCGATTTATGGGTCTCGAGGTCTGCCAGACTTTCTCTAGCTTTCGTTCTTTGCCTCGTAATCATCTTTAATTTTTTGTGTTCAACTTAAAATTCAGTTGATTTTGATTTTTTCCTTCTTCTTTTTCAGGAACAGGATCTCTTTCTTTTTGAGGTTTAATTTCGTGTGGACTTTGAAAGATACGCAGGACAGTTTGGGAATTGGGAAGGTAGACTTTTCTCTTGGAGACGTGGTTTTTTCAATTCTTCCTACAATAGTAAAGTTCATGGTTTATTGAATTAGAATATTAAGTCTAACATCTGTTCGCATTCTTTTATCAAATTATCTAGAACTTCTCTTTCGAAAAAATTCAAACTGCCTAAAATGTTTATTTTTTTAACGAAGGGCAAATTAAGAGAGTGTGGAAATATGAAACTTAGAGATCAAGGGATATATTTCTGATAGTCGATTTTCAACAATACTAAAAAATTTTAAAGTATAAAATTAACAATTTTAGCCCTCATTATAAATATTTACTTTTCGCGTTTTAATTTGAAATAGGAATTCAGCATGACAAGACAAAAGACCTGTGGGACAGATTTTGAAGTGATTTTTAAAATTCTTAACTCAGAAATACTGACATGTGCCTTTTATTTATAATTTTTAAGTGAACAATTTGACAAGAAAAGTTATTATGCGTGGTAAAAGTGGAAAAGAAGTGGGATTTAAAGTGACCAAATTTTTGGCAATCACCCTCAACACTCCGAATTCACAACTAGCTTTTTTACTTCTATCATTTATTAATTTTCTTACATGCATAGATGATAAATATTGTACAATATTCTACTTTCTATAGCTTTATATTCTTTAATTTTATTTTGAAAGTTATAAGAAAATATTCTTAATTTGGAATTTTTTTTTAATTTTTAGAGCACGAATATACTTTTTCCATCTACATACGAAATTCTAGGCTAATTAATATTGGTATTATAATAATATAATTAATAATAATAATAAGATAGATAATGTGACAAAAGAATGTGACACATATCTTAGATATAATTTTATAATTTACAAATTACTTTTTGAAATATATTTCTAATTTTTATTTAAAGATATAAAGAATTTGTGTTGTAATCAAAACTATTTATAAGCTTTTAAATATTTAAGATACATACCGATGCCATGATCTTGCCCTCAGCACCTTTTACATCCGGCCATATTACTGCACAAAAGCCTTCTTTAAAATCTTTAAAATCGACTTTGTTTACGCACTTCATAAATCAATTAAACTCATTTGATTTATTCTTCAAATTTCTGATCATGGGTAAAAAAAGCTTGACCATTTACGTGGTACGTAGAAGGAATACCCATTGTTCCATAAAATAAGATTCTATGGTAACATTTATCAGATATCGCCGAGCAAAAATGAACTGTTACATAACAGCTGAAGACAAACCAAATTTGTAGAAGGCCTAATTGCTATTGCAATTCATCAAAATGTTGAAGAGATGTAAAATGAGCCCTAGGCGACCCATCGTCCCTTTAAAAGAAAAATATTTCCCCAACCAGCCGAAGGTACTTGATTTTCTTATGCATCCGGAGTTCCAGAACCATGTCGTAGATCTTTTGATTAAAGAGTGTCATGTTTACCAAAGATAAATCCCCCTTCTTCACCCACTCCTGGACATATTTGTCCCATAAAATCTTTTTACTGAACTTTGCAAAAAAAACAGGGCTAAGTGAAGTTTCTGAAGATATAACTATAAGTATAAGTTTATATTCTTTAATTAATCGCCGCCCGCTGTTGAAATAACCTTGAGTTTGCCGATAGGTTCACCATTCTTTGCTTTTCATGTCATTTCGAGGTCTCCTTATCCTGCCGAGCTTCCTCTTCATCACAGATTAAGGTCTCCTGTAGCCCACGTCAGGTTCATGGACCCACGTACCAAAATTACTTCTACAAGTAGAATGCAGTATGGTCTTGATCACCTTCAATTTATTCGTCTTAGCCCCTAGATGAATCTGCACCGCCTTTTCAATTTTGAAGATACACTTTGCCTGGTGATAAACCAATTCGATTAGCCACAAGACGGAATCTCTTTGTGTCCATACTATTATTTTTCAGCCTGCTGACCTTAACAAATTGACTTTCTTACACTTCCATTTTTACAGAATGTCCTTAAAACTACCTCTTAAAAAATAACATCCATCCACACATTAACTCTAAGTTTCTCGCTTTTATGACCTTGCCTTCCACGCTTCGCATCGCCTCACACGCATGTCGCTACTTTCTTGCTTTGCCTCGCATTTCCAGCATCTGCCTCCGCGGCTACTCCCTAACCTTATCTACTATTTACAATATGTACAAATTTTCTTACATCTAGTTCCTCTACTATATACAATCTTTCCTTCTCCATTCCTCGTCCTCTTTCCTTCTCTTCTTCCACACCTTACCCAACAACCCCTTCACCCATGCAGCTTCCTTTTTGTCCCCCCTTTCATGCAACAATACCTGCATGCTTATCCCACTCCTTTCCACCTCTTCATACTCGTCACACTAGTGCTCTAGTTTGCATCCCCCTTCCCGCGGAATTCACACATCCTCTTTTCTCCAGAAAGCCAGAACCCATTATAGCGCTCCATGCATCCGCATATCATTCTCACTATAAGTTCCTGACTTCCTTGCTCTTATTTCTCCTATAAATATTGTGCTCACTCCCTCGGAATAATCCACACATAGTTCCTGTTAAACTTTGACTCTGTTATTTTCTCCTACCCTGCATCCTTCTCTCTCTCTGTCTCCATGCTGTTTATTTTAACCAACTCATATACCCTCCTTCCTTTCTCATGCGTCCTTCTCACTTCATCAATCTACAATCCATTTATTCTAATATACCTTTCCCTTTCCACACCCATCCTTCCACCCCTACTTTTGTTCTCCTTATCCCACCAAAACTCCCTAACCAGCTTACTTCTCCCCTCTTCTAAAATTTTCTCCTAATATTTACACGCTCGGCTCGCCATTATAAATCCTAAACTTGTTCTTTCTGTCTCCCTCCCGACAATATAGTTCGGCGTCTTCCTTACTAACTCGAGTATCCACTTTCCATACATCTCTTGTATCCTATTTACCTCCTCACTTGCGTTCCACGCCCACACCTCCACTCCGTAAAATAAGACATTCCTCACTATCGAATCAAACAATTTGGTTCACCTTACGAAATCATCTGCAAAGAATCTCTTTCCCAGCCCCCACACCTGCCTCATCACCATATTTGCCGTTCTCACTCTCTTTTTTATATGACCATCCAATCCCCCATTTCTCCGAAACAGGAAGCCCAGGCAGATGGACTCTTTCACAACCTGTACCGCTTTTCCCTTCCGCTTCCACTCCCACCCCCCTTATCCCACCCACCTCCTTTCCTGAGCACCATAACCATCGTATTAGCTGCATTTAACTCTAAACTATTTTTTCCAAATATGTTGTTAAACTTTTCATCATCTTTTCTAAAGCCTCTTCACTCCTTGCTAGCCGCACTATTTCATCTGCATATGCGAGTGACCATATCGCGAATCTTCCTATCCTTACACCTCCTACCGCTCCGGCCTCTAGCTTACTTTCCATATCTGCGATTAAAGTTTCAAAAAGCTTTGGGCTAATGTGGCATACTTGTCTCAACCCCCGTATCCATCCAGAAACCCTCAGCGATTCCCTCCCCTCCTCATGCCCTATTTTTCGTCTCCTCGTATACTCCCTTACCGTCACGATCAGGCCTCTCTAAACTACCCTCTCTTCCATTGTCTCCCACAACCTCTCTCCATCCACCGAAGGGAATGCTCCTTTCAGATCTACGAAAAACGCGAATACTTTGGCACCCTTTTTGGATAGTTCTCTATCCAACAGGTGCTGCAAGACGTAAATGTTATCAATAATACTCCTGCCCTAACTAAAACCCGCCTGCGTCTCCCTCCGTATGCCTTTCCCCTCAACATCCTTTTTCAGCCTATCTATATCCTTTTTATACAGTGGTACGATCAACCCCTGCCTCCACCCCCTTCGGAATCCATCCCCCTCCATACTTTTCTCCCTTAAATCTTATTTGCCAAACAGCCATGCATCGTTCTCTACACCGTCCAGCTCTCCTAGGTATAAACCCTGACACTTTACTCACACCTCCCACACAAAATCCGCAAACACTTCTCACCACATCCGACGGCCTCGTCTTTGCAATACTGGAAAGTATCAGAATTCTAGCTGAAATATATTCAGCTAAAAATAGCTTACAAGGTAGACTTCAGGTCAATATAAAGATGGAAAACGGGATATTCACCCTATGAAATGTTACAAGCAACTTGTAATTACAACTGATAATAAAGTCAAATTATTATTCTTATTAGCGCTTAAATCGTTCTTTCTCCCTACATTTTGAAAAGGCCTATTTTATAGAAAGTTCAAATAAAATCACTGAAAAATATAAATTGCTGATCTTTTTTGACTGAACAATTTTTGTTTCATAAGCATTAAAAGTGAATGTTTCGAAGAAAATTTTGGGTCAGATTTAAAACGATTGTTCTGTCAAATATTTGAAATATCGTTCATTGAATTATTTCATATAGAAAAAATGTATGATAGACAATATCTGATACATTTAGATATAAAATTGACCATATTATAGTACATGAGCGAGCAAAAAAGTTAAGGATCACGGGTTCAGGCTGAACGGCAAATCTTGAAGAATCAGCAATTTTATGTAGTATTCAGAAGTTTCTTTAATATGTCGCAAAGTTTCTGATATCTATTAACTTATTTAATCATTCTCTATATCAGCTATACAATTCTCTAAAACTTTGCTGCACTAAATTTTATTAAATAAATCCGTCATAGTTATAATATTTTTGTATGCTTAAACATTTTTTCATGACTTATAACCTTTTGAAAAAAAAGACCAGTAACAAGAACTACATTAAAATTGAAAACTGGAGTTTAAATTATACCGCAATATCTACTAAAAAGTTTCTAGTTTCAAGAAAAAATTATTTTAGAAATTTACTAACGAACAACTTTTTCCAATTTTAATCTTTAGAAACAAAATTTCACGATCTTTTTAAATGGCTTAAATCATTTGCGCTTATTTTGAAAGAAGCGGCATTGGAAAAAATCGTTTTTCTCCAAGATAGGCTTGTTTAAGGTAATCAAATTTCACGGACTGATTTATGAAATATAAATATCAAAATCGCAGAAAAAGAATTTTCGCGCCTCTAATGTATGGGATAAATATTAATATATCGTAAGTATGTATCACTATGTATATAAATAATTCGAAAATTTTCATTTCGATAACATTTTTATATAAATAAAATACCAAAATAGTCATCAGAGAGACTATTAACCAAATTCTTCATTAACGCCTTCTTCAGTTTTTATCCTAATTGAAAAATGGAGATCGTTTCTACTCTCATTTTTTTATTGCCAATCATCGTTACCTACATTGGTGAATATACAATAATACTATCATATATCTATTAAAGTAAAACATGTCAATCCTACAAAAATTCACCTATGAAATCCTTATTATATGCCAATTACTTTTTTGCAACTTTTATTAAAGTATTTGAAAGTTTTCAAACTTTAAATTAAAAAGTACGCCAGTGTTCAGTTTTTCAATCAAAAATTTAGTAATTATGATAAATGAAATTTGCGACTTTTTAAATTTGGAAGATCTAGAATTAAAAAATCTGCACGTCTGATCGACATAATAAAGCAACGTTAGAAATGTTGGTATATACATCATTAAATAAAATATTTTTCAATCCTTTATCTTCTAAATTGCACCATGAAAACAATATTCTATTTTACATCTTTCTAAGTCGCCTGGAAATATTGTGCCGCAACAAGCTTCTGATGTACTGCCAAAAAGAAAGTAATCCTCTACTCGCTGGCAGAGTTATGTTCACAGTTTGAGTGTTTACCTAATGGAGACCCTATTCCTGGTGTTCCTCGTTGGGTACCTTATTCTTACTGTTTAAAGAGACAACATTCTCCTTAGAGGCCTCTTCTTCCTTCCAGACAAGTTTCTCCTGGCAGGTCTCTTCATCCTGCCAGACCTTCTTCCCTTGCCTGACATTCTTCTCCTGCCAGAAATTCTTTTTCTGCTAAAACTCCTATACGCATCAGTTCTAGGTCTCCTCATCCTTCAGAACCTTCTCTTCATGCCTCGTCCAGGTCTCAGGTCACGTTGATGTTTCCACCTACCATACTTGCTTCTGTTGAAGGGATTGCATATGGAGTTGACCAAATGCAATGCATTCGGCTCACTTCCTTTAAAAATCCGAACCGCATCCGTTTCGTTGAAACGTCATCTTTTGGGTTGAACATTAAAATGTTTGTTTCAAAATTAGTCATTTTGTATAGAATATCCAAAAATCCTCGTAGAGAATCCAAGATTTAATTCAAAATACTGATTTTGATATTGATAAATTCTATTTTATTTCATTTATAAAAGATCGAATGTTAAAAAAGATTAAAAGATCATAATTTCAAAAATCAATTCTTCACTGGACAAAGCATGTGTTACTATAATTATTTTTAAAAAAACGTGAGTCGTCGTGGGACGCCCAGCAGACGTGATAAGTTCATGTGATGTAAATTGAAGTGGTTTTTCATTAAACACTTTCAACAGAAAAAATGTATATTGTATAAATAAATAAGTAATTCTTATATAAGTATATGTTATTGTTTAATTTAATAATTCTTTAATGATATGATAGTAAATTTAAAATATAATAATTAAATAATACTTCAGTAATCACACACAATTACGAACCATGACCTTCAGGAAGATCGCATGCCGCTATACACTGCTAATGATGTCAAAGACGCAGTGAGAGTGGAGAGTAAGGGATGGAAAGAAAGAGAAGGAGAGGTAGAGGAAGAGTTTTGTGAGGGAGAGAAGTGAAAGAAGCGATGGAGACATAGAGAGGGTGGGGGATTGAAAGAGTTAGTTCGTTGGGAGAACTGAAGGAGAGATAGAGAAGGGGAAGCGTTACCTAGCCCATCGTCAACTCTAAAAAGAACTCTAAAAAGAAGGTATTAGAATTGTCGGAAATTTGGCATAACAGTTTTTCAACCGATCTCTAAGTTTGAAAAAAACAACGGATCAAATCAAACCA
>JAWWLR010000054.1:4489998-4502618 GCA_035041075.1 Acraspis erinacei
TTCACTATTAGCTGAGAGTTCAGTCGATTTCTTTGCCATCAAGGTGAACAGTTCACAACTAATTCAGACGCACCTTTCTTTTACACCCTGCGACTTTAATATTAGAACCAATAATTGCCAACATTTTTTTGCTTTATGTTGTTATGCTTTGTGATACCTTTCATGTATCACATGAAAAGAGCTTTTGAAGAAAAAAAATTTGCAAGCGGCAAATAATTTCTTTAAACGGAACTATAAATAACCGGCAGGAATAATACATGAAAAAATTTTATATTGTTGCCAACAATTTTAAATGATTCGAATTCAGGGCTTTAAATATTATTGTTAAGCCAAACTGGAAAACTGGTCAGGGAATTATGCCGTCCAAACAAGAAAATAGTAACTACATTGTGGATGAGTCCACAATGGACTCATCAAAAAAGCTTTAAAAAATTCTTCAAAAAAGCAATGATTTTCGATTGATTTTTAAAATTTTGAAAATGCTATAACTGAGAATTTTATTTTTATCGAAAAAAGTAATTAGGATAAATTTGTTGTATTTTTTATTACTATAAATATCCGTACATAGAATTTTAAAATTCAGAAAAAAACTGTCCAAAATTTTCAAAATGCGCTCACCTTGAATTTCCAGCCAAAATTGGTGGTTAACGAACTATTTTTTTTCTTTTTGGATCTAAAAAAAGTGTGCCAAACATGGATTTGATTCTTTCATTTTTTTAGAGTTATCGTGTTTACGGACGGACAGACAGACGCAATCGTAAGAACTTGATTTTCGGATTCAGGGGGTCTCGAAACGTGGAGATCCGTTAAAAAACTTTGGTGAAATTTCGCACAATTCTAATACTTTCTGAATCATAAATGTTAAGAATGTAAAAATGCACTATCACTATCTAATGAATTCACTGATACCATTAATATTGAAATTAATACCTTAAAAATAGTGACAAATGAACTTATAAAACTTTTTTTTGTGACACTTATTCGATTCGAGTTCCGATTTATACTTTACTGATTTTTTTGTTATAATACCAATTCCACATGTAATGCGATCAAGCTTGAAGTTTGGGAAGAGAAAAGGATTGCTAATGAACGTTTGTGTACTAATAAATTTTTACAACTACAAAAGAAAATTGTTTTTTTGTATCTGAAAATTTATTGGTAAATCTATGTTCCTTAGCCCTTTCTCTCCATTTTCCCAAACCTTCAGCCCGATATCTCATTTCCTCTGGAATTGGTATTATAAAAAAAAAATGTCGGTAAATTAGGAATCGGATATTTTGGTTTTAAGGGTAGTTTTCAGGTACTCGTGTGGGTGTTAGGGGTGTCAAATCGATATGTCTGATACATGAAATTATTCGCTGGATAATTCTCCACAGGTCCCCATGCTTTCGCGTCACATTTTTTTAACCATAAAAAATGATTCTAAGAAGTCAAAACCGGCAACTGTTAAAATCAAAATAATAAACAATTAGGGAATTTATTTTTTCGGATTTAGAATAAAATGTGTGGGATTGTAGCCCTCTAGCATGCAAAAAAATTGGCAATGCATTTATGGACTACCCTAATGTGGCATATGAAGGGTGGCAGTCCAAAAGGTGCTAAGGGACATTTTAGCAACTTTACAGGAGAGCTACTCCCGAGCAGAAGTAGTACTGATTTGAGGCCAAAAAAGTTTGATCAGAAAAAGTTGCCAGCTTAGAGGAAATTGATATTGAAGTTGATAATATGAAACTGTAACTAATCCAAAATTAGAGCGGCCTCAGCTGCGGATTGACATAAGAAATTGAATGTTTAGTTTTAAAAAACATGTTGCATACTTTCAATTAATTTTGAACCTTTGATACGTCAGTGTTTACGGCGATTAATTCTCTCGGAGCCTAAACGTCACGTACCCGTGGTAACGGGCAGGCAGCCATTTTACAATCTACCTAAAAACAAGGGAATCAGATATACAATGTCTAGAATCATTCAAGGGAAAGTTGTTTTAAAATTTAATTATTGCTCATTTAAGTCTGTGTGGCCCGCACACAGATGATACCAAGCCCAATTCCCTTTTTAAATTCAAGTGTGTCTATGCAACAAAAAACTGCCTAATTCAAATAATTGTTATTTTTTAATTGTATACGTTGTATCAACACAAATAAATTATCTTTGACGTTCAGCAAGGAAAGAGCCCACTTTGTCGATATGAAGTTAGGTATGGGGTTGGTACAAACATTAAATTTACTCACTTACGGTCATATCTGGAGCATAAGTATAATGTAAACAGATGAAGCATACATTGAAGTATAATTTTCCATCGAAACCCCAACGTCGATGGTTTTGACATTTGCTCACAAAAAACGTGAATGTCTATTAAACCACGATCGACAAAGTGGACACTTTCCTTGAGGAATGTGACAGACTTTTTTTGTGGCAGTAAAATAAGGGAATAATTATGCCCGTGATTTATTATTAATTATTTTTCTATTGGATGAAAGAAAACATGTTTAGCTTAGTTTGTACTCTAAAGATAGAGAAGCCGCGTAAGGAAAAAATTCGACAAGTGTAGTAGCTAAAATTTGTTTGTCACTAATCTTCTTCAAAGTCAACTGAATTTTATTCTTGGTGGAACTCTTTTAATCCTCCAAAGAAAGACACTAGTACGCTGTACAGATGGGGAAAAAAGACTTTGGGGACAGAAATCAGCAGACTCTTAAAATATCAACGGATCAGAGCTCTTTTTTTGTAAATACTCATGAAGAATCGTATTTTAATTTAGTACTGCACGTTTCTTAGAAACGTTTAAAAATTATTTATTATTTAACTTGCAAAATGCTATTTAGTCCAGTTATCTGGTACTTTTACATGGTAATTTCTAGGGCAGTCATTTTTCTCTCTTATGTACTTCATTTCGATGGGTTCTGCGAAGAATAGGCTATCTTTTCGTTAACGTTAAGAATTGGGCTAACTTCATTTGGTATGAAATTTAATATACACATAGAAGTGTTAAAGGAAATAAAATCTTTTAAAATTTCTTGTTTTGAAAGTTACAGGAGCCTAAATTACATTACAAACTGTAATACAAAATACTGGAGTTTTTAATTCGTAGGAGATGTTTCGAGAAATAATGAGTTATTTATTCCTCTTGAAAACTTAGCTAAATGAAGTTAGCCTAATTCTTAACGGTAACGAAAAGATAGCATATTCTTCGTATAACCCATCGATTTGGGGATGCATAAAATGGGGTCAGGTTCTGTGAACAGGATATCGTCCCGGAACACGGAAATTTTTTTTGGGAAAAGGTGCAAAATATCACATTCCATTGGATTGGTGCTTTCCTGTGCAATTAAGAGGTAAACGTTTTCTTAAAAAGTTAAAGTAGATAAAATTCTGCATAAAAACTAAAAAAACGGTGTTCTAGCATCAATAGTCTCGGAGTTAAGGCCTTTCAAAAAATCCAAATTTTTTCCCAAAAATCACATGTTTTTCTTTGTTTCTCTGTGGCTCGGATCCTGATGGCCCGCTCTAAAAATGGTGAACAGATGAATTAAAGTAGACGTAAATATCTGTAATTTAACAAAAATATTTTCCTATCAAATAGCTCGTTTCGGAGATTTCACAGAAGAAATTCTGTGAAATTAAACTAAATTAAGTTCTGAATTAATTCTGCTTAAGTTAACAAAAAATGTTTCTACTCCCAATAGCTTACGAGTAATGACGTTTTAAATATGCTTTTTCTTTGGTATTTTTTCACCGAAAATCCGAAAGTCGTATTTTTTGGAAATCACTCGTTTCATTTGTGTCACACCAGAAAGTTCCAGGTAGATGAATGAAATATGACTTAATTGTGCGTATTCTGCAGACTTAAGTCTTCTTTGATTTATATTCTTAGAACTTTCTCGTGTGACACAAATTAAACGAGTGATTTCCAAAAAACACGACTTTCGGATTTTCGATGAAAAAATGACCTATTGGTGGTAGGAACATTTTTTGTTAACTTAAGCAGAATTATGTCCTCTTGTATTCATTCTCTAGGAACTTTCTTCTGTGACAACTCCGAAACGAGCTATTTACAAAAAACTTAATTTAACTTAACTTAACTTAACTCTAAATTCAGGTCGAAATGGGTCACCTTTGGTAGATGCTAATTAGCGATCTATTATAGTTAGTACAATGTTTTTTTTTTTTGAAATTACAGGTATTTACGTATACTTTAATTCATCTGTTGTACATTTATAGATATTGCCATCAAGATCCGAGCTACAGAGAAACAAAAAAAAAACATGTGATTTGCGAAAAAAAATTTAAAAAGAAATCGGGGTTCTTTAAACGGCCGTAACTCCTAGACTATTAATGATAGAACGTTTTTTTTAGTTTTAAGCAGAATTTTATCTGATTTAATTTCTTTAAGAACACTTTTACCTCTTAAATGCACAGGAAAGCACTAATCCACTGGAATGTGATATTTTGTACCTTTTCCCAAATAAATTTCCATGTTCTGGGACGAAATTCTGTTCACAGAACTTGATCCCTTATTATGCACCAACAATCTAAGTACCTAAGAGAAAAAAATGACTGCCCCAGAAATTACCGGATTTGTACCATTTTGGCCACCAGATAACTGAACTACATGTGGTGTCCAATGGATTGCTATATATATTTGAAAAAATACTAATTTAAACGTAAGGTTATGTTGTGTCATATCGATTTTTCATTATTGTCTTAATATTCTACCATTTCTTGAAAGTTTAAACTGAGAAGATTTTTTTTTGAAATAGCTATCCTGTATAAATCTAAATTTAAAATCATCTTATAGCAATATTCTAAATATTTGTTAACCTAGTTCGAAAAATAAAAAACTTTTTGACTGCAAACCCTTTAATTTATTTGTAGATGTCTGTAAAAAATGGTTTTTGTACTTCTTTGTAAATAAAATTTCCACCAGGGTATCATCCCTGGGCCATAATTCAAACTTTTTGTTTATTACAATAAAAATATGCATTAATTTTTTCACTAAATAAAACAAGTTTAGGGAATCCGTGATTCAAACCAAAAAACATTATATTTTTTCTGACAACCTAGTTTATACAAATTCCATAATTTTGATAATTTTCTTTTATCGAAAAAGGCGTAAGGATCAATTGTTCGGATTTCCAAGTACTGAAAAAGTTGTGCCTAGAGATTTTAAATATTAATAAAAATGTTCTCAAAAAGTTTCGGAAATCCTCCTACCTTTTTGAATGTTTACCCAAAATAGCTGGTTAGCGATCTCGATCTTTTTTTCGGTCTCTAAAATCCGATTGGACTTTTAAAAGTGATCCGGAAATTTAAAAAAATTCGCGATAATATGTTTTCACATAAAACTAATACCTACTCATTTTGAAGAGAATGTAAAAATCAATTTCAGCATTTCGAAAACGCACTCAAAAAGCTCAGCCGTGCTTTCTCACCATCGAGTTAAGGCCAAGAATTACCGGGTGTTGTATATTTATCGTATAGCTCGCCCGTTCGTGTTTCCGGCATCAAGTTTATTTATGATACCCGCAGCACCGGAGTCGATGCTGCCGATGAATTTCAAGCACCGTGCTCCCATGTTTTCTTCGACGCAATTCGATCGATTATCAGGACCATGTTCTTTCTTTACTACCAGTTGTTCTGAAGACTACGTGGAACAAATTTTAAACTTCAACTAGCTTCTTTAAAAAAAAATCATTACTTCTGTCTTGATTTAATGCCGCATTTTTTACAATCTTCTTTCTCATTCTTTTACGCGATAAAAACGCTGCTGGATTCTTTCAAGATGAAGTGGTAATTTCTCATAAGTTTCGGATACATTTTCCGATGCCTGCAATCGGCATCTGTTGCTTAGACAGGATTGTAGACAATTTTGCGATTTTATCATAAATCATGTTTTTGCTTAGGTCCTTCAATTATCTAAATATTTAAATATTTATTTTATGATTATAAAAACATATTATAATAGTTTATTCTTAAATATAATACCACCATCTGTTAATTAAAAAATAAGTAATGCTAAAAAGTACTTAATACATTGATAAAATATTTCCTTATTCAAAATTAAGTGCATATTAGATATATTATTATGCTTGAAATAAAAGATATTTTCCATGTGAGTACTCATCCTGGAAAAACAGGGGAAAAATTGCATATTCATCCAAACAGTTGAGTTTAAACTAAAGAAATCGATTTTTTTTAAATAACTTGAATTTTGGACCAATAAATTAAATTTTAAAATAAAAAAATATCCATTTTTAAAGAACACTGGAATATCTCAAATTCATTTACAAACGAAAAAATCATTTTTAAAAATAAGAATTCAATTTTACAACAAAAAAAAAAAAATAGCTTTAACAAAAAGATGAGCTTTTAATTAAATTGCTGAAATATTCAACTGGACTAGTTAAATTTTCAGTAGAAAAATTTATTTTATACTACAGAAAGACAAATTGTCAACAAAATATTTATATTTTCTACCAAAAGAGATTCATTTTTAATCAAAATGATGAATCTTTAATAACAAAAATGCATTTTCAACACGAAAGTTTAACTTTAAACCAATCATCTTAATTTTCGACCCAAAAATGAATTTTCAACTAAAATGATTAATCTTGAACTAGAACACTAACATTTTAAACCAAAAAGGAGAAGTTTCAATCCAGAAGATAAAATGTTTGCACAAAAAAGAGGAATTTTCAATAAAATACTTAAATTTGTATTTAAAATGATAAATATTCCACCAACAAATTAATTTGTATTAAAAGAGTTAAAAATTCAATCAAGCAGTAAAATTTTCATACAAACAGTTGAATTTCCAGAGAAAAATGCAATGGTTCATATTTCAACTGGAAAAAATGTAATTTGAAGTAAAATATATTCTATTTCATTCCAAAAAGAAAAATGTGTAAAAAAGTTCAATTTTCAACTAAGAAAGTTTTTTAGTGAAGAGTAGAAACATATTTCAACAAAATATTTCAATTTCTAAACCAAAAATTAATTTTAAAACAAGGGGGCTAATTTTCTATAAAAAGGACGAATTTTCAAACAATCTAGATGAATTTTATAACTTAAAAGGATTAATTTTCAATGCGAATAGAATACTTAAATTTTCAATTAAAAATAGAATAAAAAAAATTAATTAAATTTGAAATTTTCCACTGAAGGAAAAAAATATTTGTAGGCAATGAGAAAAAAGTGAAGAATGCAAGGAGAAGGGTCAAATACTTGCCTAAATAATATCCACTGCTGATATTACTTTTATTTATGATGAATTGAAAAATCGGCGTACAGAATACATTTCAAAAATACTTATAACAATAAACTTTGATGGTAAATTTGCTCTTCTTGAATGGTACAATTTAATTAGCAATTTATACACGAATATGGGACGTCATAAACAGATAAACCTTGAGCAGACACTCTCCCAAATAGCATTTTTTATTTCTAAACATACCAAAATGAGAGAATAGCGATCAACATTTTGTAAAATTAAGATGTTCTACCTTCATCATTATCGATTACAGATAATGGAGATAACTTTTTTTACATTTCGCTTTAATTATTATTTTTGCAGTCTTGACAGTGAATGTTCTAATAATTTCGAAATTTCCATGATGTGTATTGATTACACGTCCCAATACCCATTGCGTTGATGGCAAATTTTCTTCTTTTAGAAGTACGATGGTTCTCTCCTGGATCCCATGTTGACATGTTTTCCATTTGTGCAAAATACTCAATTCATTTATATATTAATGAGTAGATTTGATAAGAATCAATCCAATCCTTTCTTCGACCGTCAATATAATTATGAGTAAGAATTTTTGAAGGACTTACGGTCTTCATTAAATTAAAAGAATAAAAACGAAATTACTTGAAAGTTCGTTGAATAAAATTCTGACGTTTCGCCTAACACTGCGTGCTAACATCTGTCAAAATGGTTAAGAGTCAATTTTTTAAAACAATTCTGATCTGTGTCAACAAATGAAATTAAAATAAACAAAAAACAACGTATCATACAAAAGCCTTATAAAAATTAAAGAGGTTTTTTTTTATAAAAAACTACATTTTAATTAACAGATAAAACAAAATCTTAATAATGATTGTGGACAACGACGAACATATAACAAAGTAGACAAGGGACATGCAATTCAAGTGGTAATTTCATTAATTCACAATAAAGGCGACATTTAAAGGATCTGCAAATGAGGAAAGCGCGCCAAAGCAACTGGAATTTAAACTTGGTTAATGTTTATTTTAAAATACTTTGATTTATTTTGTTGACATTCATAATTTCTGCTTGTAAGTTAATGGAAATATTTTTATATTTATTCATTAAAATTGATTCTATTATGCGTCTTTTATATGCATTTTTTTCTCTAGCTAGAATCACAATCAAAATAATGGTTTAAGTGCCAAAAATGTTGTGAAAGACATATATTCAAATTTCCAGCTCTATAGTCTCTTTTATGTCCCGTAACTCTAGTTTTTAATTTTCTACTGGTTTCTCCATTATAAAATTTATCGCAACAATTACATTTAATGAGATATACAATTCCAGGAAAATTTACGGTACTATCTATATCTTTTTCATTAGGTACAATTTTTTAAAGAGTGCTTTGATTACTAAAATAAAAAATTCAAAAAAATAAAATAAAAATTTAACATAAATGTTTATTGTAGTAATCCAAACACTCTTAACAAAATTTTACTTAATCAAAAAGATATGGATAGTACTGAAAATTAGCCAGGAATTGTAGATCTCATTAAATGTAAATGTTGCGAAACATTTTATATTGGAGTAACCGATAGAAGATTAAAAACTAAAGTTACGGAACATAAAAGAAACAGGTCTTTTACAAAATTGTTGGAACTTAAACCATTATTTTGATTTTGATTTAACGAATATTAAAATTCTAGCTAGAGAAAAAAATACATATAAAAGACGCATAATAGAATCCATTTTAATGAACAAATATCAAAATACTTCGATTAACTCAAAGGCAAAAATGATGAATGTCAACAAAATATATCAAAGTTTTTTAAAATAAACATTAACCAAGTTTAAATTCCGGTTGCTTCGGCGCGCTTTCCTCATTTGCGGATCCTTTAAATGTCGCCTTTATTCCGTATTAATGAAATTACCACCTTAATTGTATGTGGACAACAAAAATTATTAAGATTTTGCTTTATCTGTTAATTAAAATGTATTTTTTAATAAAAAAGCCTCTTTAATTTTTAGTAGGCTTTTTATCATACGTTTTTTTGTTTATTTTAATTTAATTTCTTGACACGCATCAGAATTATTTTGAAAAATTTACTCTTAACCATTTTGACAGATGTGTGACTCCAAAATGAAATATTCTTGTTTTTCTCAACAAAATAAACACACGTATTTTTCTTTCTTTCTCTATTTTTAAAACAAATTTGTTTGAAATTACATGTAAGAAACGATCGTTATTTATATATTATTTACTTAGATTCTCTGAAAAAGGCACGCAGTGTTAGCTGAAACGTCAGAATTGTATTAAACGAACTTTCAAGTCATTTATGGTTTATTATTTTAATTTAATGAAGACCGTAAGAACTACAAACATTCTTACTCATCATCGTTTAAATATTCTTAGACCACCCCGTCCAGAAACGTTGAGGAATCTTCTGGATATGTCGCCAGCTGGACAGCCTGTTGTTTGACGTTGCAGTAAAGTTTACACCATTAAGCCGTTTCCCTTTCGGGGTAGGTGTCACTCACTCGGTGGGGAAGGGAGTAGTGTGAGGAAGGGTTTATAGAATTTGTAGATTGATCTAGAACCATCGTATTATTTATTTAAATAATAATGTAGTTCCGCAACACTGCTCCGACCCAGGTTGCTGATCAATCTCTCTAGCAATCGCCTCAAGTAAAGATCCTTACAAAGTCTTCATGTGACGTTCCTCACTTGGCACATTTTTTTATCAAAAAATATATTTGTTCATATATTGTTATTTAAAATTCAAACAATAATTTTATAAACTCTAAACATTTAAAAAGTTTTTACTTTGTTATAAATATTTTATTATTCTATTAAAAAATATTTGTTAACAAACTATTATTTTAAATTATTCACATTGGGGAGTTTTCTAGTCCTGATATTTTATAATTCGGAAATATTCTGTCTAGAATTCTCAAATTCGGTGTTATTATAAATTGTCGAGAATTTTCCCATTCGTGGTAACGGGAGTTTTTTTCAGAAAAAGCGACTGAAAAATCCCGAAAAATAAAATGATCGAAACTGTAAAATTCCTTACAAGAAGAACATTATTTTTTTCAAAGCGCACGTGCTTTTTATTCTATTTTTTAATACAATTTTTATAAAATTATTATTCGGGTGTCGAAATCTTGTTTTTCGGGATTTTTCAACCGCACCTTTCGGACTTTTTTCGGTGTTCCCATATTTTTATACGTCCTCTTAAAATTTTGTCATTTTTCAAAATAAAAAGTCGAAATTTAATTTCTAAATCATCAAAAGTATCAATTTTCTTTAAAATTACTTCAAATCTTATCAAATTATTTTTGAACTTTTTCGGAACTTTTAAATATCTTTTAAACTGATTCCCATTTTTCCTAACCCTTTTGTAAAATCCTGCACACAAAATTGTCTCAAGAGCTTCCAGATTTTTTTCCAATTTTATAATCATTTGAAATGTTTTGAAATATTTTTAAACATTTTCTTTGTTTTATGTACTTTTTCGAAATAAAAAATCATTTTCAATCTTCCAAGAAATCTTACAAAAATATTTTTTTAATATTTCAAAATTCTTGAGAAGCTCCAAATTGTTTCCAATTTTAACATTAAAATTTGCCAATTATATCATTTTGAATAGATCCAGAATCGTCTTCTAAAATGAATCATTCTTCAATTTTTAATCTTCGAACTGCAGTTCAATTTTTAATTGACGTTCATTTCGATTTTTTCCCGGTCGCGAGTCTAGCTCAATATTTAGAACAATCTTCATTTTTTTTAATATTAATTTTTCAGTTTAACTTCCGGGTCAAACATTCTATTCCTTGAAAGATTTTCTACAAAACTCGTTGATAATTGTTTATTTTAAGAATTGTATGTAAAAATTACGCTATTTTTATTTTTATAAACAATAATTTTCTTCCATAAAATTGTTGCAATAAAAGTGTTTCGAAAAAAACTTTTTTAATCTTTCGGGGAATAAAATTACGCTTACGTCTAATTTTGTTCCAATTGTTTTTACTATAGTACAATTTAGCTTTTTATATCTTTGGGCAAGGAAATCCGTTCTATAGTTTGACAAATATTCTTTAAAATAATCTTGAGCGAACCCTAAATATATTTTTATTAATTTTGACAAAAATCAGGCGTTATTTTCTTATAAAAAAATAATTGGTTGGGGTGCCAAATTATCAAGAAATAAATAAAAATTGAAAAAGCACCCTCATAAGTAGCCCTTCAAACGAAACATTTGCTCAGTTCTTTCAAGACGTTCATTTCTAATCATGAAACTTTATACGGTTTTAATTTGTAACTAAATAATTTGAAATTCTTAATTTTACAATTATCGAACAATTGCAATTCAAAAATTCTTACATATTTAAACAGCTTTAAATTTCAAATTATTCAATATACTGAAGACTACAAATTAAAAATCTCTCAACTTTTAATGTTATAAATATTTTTGAAATTACTGTTCTGGCGTCTAAACAGCGCTTATTCTTTTATTAAGAAATCGCAACCAAAATTGTAAAGTTCGAAGTTATAAATTACAATTCTGTAAAATAAATAAAATATTTTAATTAATTTATATTTAAAACAAAAAACCCTTGTTGCAATTTCGAATTCCAGAATATGTTATTTTTGACCTAACCTATAACTCATAATGACAATCGCGGAAATTGAAACAATAAGACTGTATTCTGAAAATGAGGCAAATTCTAACGTATAGGTATCCTAGAAGAGTATCAACAATTTGAAATTTTCAGAATTTTACCTTTTTTTGTGGGAATTTTTTTGCAGAATTTAAAAAAAAATGTACAAAAAAATGGGAATCATTTTAAAATATATTTGAAAGTTCCGAAAAAACTTCAAAAGAAGAAAAATTTTCCTAACGCTTGGAATTATAATAATAATTTTTTTTTTAATCTTAGAATATATAATAATTCGGAAATTGGAAAATACATACGAGACCTTTATTAGGCGAATAATTTAAAAAATTCATTCATGTAAATGTAAAAATGTTTTAATTGGCAATTTATGACATGTTGAGAGAATAAAAGATGAACGACTAACAAAACGAGTGTATCATGGTAAAATAAATGGCAGCGTACCCAGAGGCAGACCGCGGAAGGAATGGTTGGAATTTGTGAATGAGACCCTTGCTAAAAGAGACATAAGAAGCCATCGAAACACGAGAGCCTGCATAAAAAAATGCTTGGACGTTAAAGAAGCTAGAGAAGTATGCTAGGATAGAAAAATATGGCGGCAAATAGTTAATAAAAAGAGGTTCAGTAAAGTGAATGTCCCCTGAAACAAAAGACCATGGATACTAATGGACCCAAGTGAGGAACCTCACGTGAAGACTTTGTGAGGATCTTTACTTGGGGTGATTGCTAGAGA
>JAWWLR010000054.1:4506639-4517457 GCA_035041075.1 Acraspis erinacei
CAAAAACCGCAATATACACATTTACACTCTTACATCAAAAAAAAAACACGACTAAAACACGTACAGATTTAGAATCAAACATAAACGTCCGTACACACGCCCCTGTTATTCCGAAAAACAGAAAGAAAACAGAAAGCAAGGTCATGATCTAAAGAGACCGAGCAGTCGAGCGAGCCAGGAAGGATCTCAACTCCGGGCTAGCTTCGTAACCTGTCTAGGTGTCATGAAGAATTACCCCATTGACCTATCAGAAAAAGAGATTGAGATTCTAGATAATCTAGAGATCCTAGGTTATTTGAGAGATACGACCTCTGCGGTGAATGTTCGCCGTCGCAATCGCAAGATAACAGATAAAGATACTGGCTCTAAAAATCAATTACCCCCTGAACCTCAATTCACATAACTTTTAAATGCACAACCCCACCTGAATAGGCTGCAGTCTTCAATTCCACATAATCAGTTCAGATTTATACCCGACAAGTGAAAATGTTTCTCAAGTGTCTTAGGCATATAAAAATAAGCACTAACTGCCGTTCATCTGCTCGTTGCAACAAGAGAAGAATGGGCCTGTTTATCGTCAGTCCACTTCATTTGTAAACTTCTCCCTGTCATGTCCTGAGCAAAAAGGCGAGGATAGAATGGAAATTTGGAAAGAGGGAGACCAGAGTACTGATTATGTCAGGGTGGTAAGACCTGAAAATTTATTATTGTTTGTGGATACGTTATCACTTTTCAGTTCTATGGAAACTGTGTCAATTTCAGTATTTTGAAATAAGTGATAGATGTTCAGATTAACAATAGATTTACTATAAACTCATAGAATAGATAGATAGTTCTAAAATATTGACTTGCATGTACCTTTTATCTTCAAAAAGGTCGAGAGAGAGAGAGTTGTTCTGTAAAAAAATTCACAGGCACGTTGCAATAGAGGTAGTGCGATGCAAGGCCCTGGGCAGATGCCCGATTCACACTTGACTTCTTTTCACGAATGTTAGAACTGCGGACTTTATTTGAGAATAGACTTAATTAATGATTAAGGAATTCTGTGAAACAACGCACAGTCACGTTTCACTAGTTGTAATGCTACACAAGGCTCTAAGCAGATGACCACTCCACAGTTCATTTCTTTTCACGAATGTTAACACTGCGAACTTTATTCTGAAACAACTCAGTTAACGACGACCGAAGGTCTCCGCCGACGGAAATTTAGTTCTCGGCTCGAACATGGCCACTATTTTGAGTTTTAACTTTAAAGTACGTGAGTTCATCTAAGCGATTCGTTTCCCGCGGATTGCGTGAACAGTATAATTGTTTGAGACTAAGGCAAACCTACAGGGAAGAATCGTTTCGATGTTAAATGGTAGGTTTTCATTTGTGAACACATACTGAGCAATATTAAAACTGTTATAACAGGAATTGGTCAGCTTGTTCTAGACTAAAATTGTAATAAAATAATTTTACTTAATGCGTGCTGCTTTAGTTATTGAATTAAGTTTCAATTTTCTCGGATGCAGAATATTAATGTCTACAGAGACTGTTGGCGTTCGCTTACATCTTCTTTTGGTTCGTCTACGTTTCATTTGATACTCGTGAGCCTCGATATGACACACAATGACTAACAGCTACCGCTGTCCGTGATGATCGGCAGTCTCATATCTGTACTGTTGGCCTTTTAGAAGTACAACCAATGCATATTAACTTAACCATAGGTGATAGCTTTAGTCAGATACTTTCGGGTATAGAGTGTCTGATTATATATCTATTCTACCACTATAGGAACTTGTGTATTCATACTTCATATAGTTGTATTTCGTTTTGTTATGGTTTTAAACTATATGAAATATAAATACACTGGTATTGACGATAGTTATAATTATAGTTATCTTATAATAATAGAATCTTAAATTACAATTGTAATGATCAAGCATCGGTATTCTCTAAGTTCTTATCTCTCCTTGGTAACATTGCATATATCTTGTGGTTTCTATATTACCGACCGTAGTACAGTTACCATTTTTACGTCCAAGCTCAGAGAGAATATTTAATGCATTCGGTTATTATTGGTGGCTTTATGCTGTTTCGCGGGGGATAAGGTAGGTTGCCCTTAGTTTCATGCTTACATCCAAATTTTAAAATTTAGAGATTGAACAGTGCTTCCTCCTTAGAATCACCATCGTCCTCGATGATTTTAATTTGTTCAAAACTTTTGTATTGTGTCTCCTTGCGAACTAACCCTTTATTTCGGAATCATGCAACTACTAGTACTACTTGATTCCAAGATAAACGGCCAGTTAACAAGTTTAAATGATTTTTCTGCAGATTTTGCTATTATGCCTTAGCTTAATTTTATAATATATGCTCGCATCGTGTAGGTGACTCATCCATCAATCATCACTTATGAAAAGACCATGTTGCAGAGTTCATGCGCAACATAATTTTTTTACAAGCGATCACCTATAACCTTTTCTAAGGTGCATGTCTGTTGTGCCATATTATGGGTGTGGCGTTTCATTCTGCAGATGGTCTTTTAATTCTTGCTTATCAGCTTCTGACTTCTTACTTCTTGTGTTTGACTCCCTATGAGCGCTTATATCTAAAACATATAGAAAATTATATTAATGTTTGAGTTAGGTTATTAGTTATTGGTATCAATTATAGTAATTCTGATGTCACTTCTCTCAAAAGTAACATAGAAAATTATTCCTTTTCTTAGCATATCTAATGAATTCTCACAATCAATCACATTAAATTGCTTAGGTAAAATTACTCTCTTACGCCTTTTTTCATCAAAAACACACAATTTGGAATGCTTGTTTTCTTATGTTTGACCAAAATATTTTGGTTAGATTTTATTTGTTTGTATTCTAGAATTCATTATTTGATTATCCAATGGCAATTTTATAACTTGTCATGTGATTGATTAACAACAAAAACTTGCTTTTAAGGATTCTGAAATGCTGATGCAATATTGGTCCATATTATAGAATTGCAATTCAAATACAGCTTCTGAGTGGTCTTCTTCTTCTAGTCTTCTCACTCGGTTGCCATTTTGCCCTCCTTGTAGATGTTCCTTCTGTTATCCAAGTGGAGCCTGATTATGAAAAGATTAACCTTCATGTGAGAAGCGGCCATAATGAAATGATGCATTCACCATACGAAGATCAATGCACTGCCCCCCCCCCCTCTACATGGAAATGGTGATTCTTTTTTTCTGGTAGAAACAGCCTTAATGAGTCTAATGACTAGGATGACGCAGCATGCTGTCATGTTGATATCATATTTTGTTTCTGTATATTTGTCTCTGCACCCCTGGCGAAGCATTTTAACTGAAAATTTGTTAGAATTTTATTTTCTGTCATTTTCTTGTTTTCAACCAAAACAAACGTGCAACCTTGGTATTGTAGGCAGCTAACCGAAGGATTACATTTTCTGATTTGCAACTGATTGAAAATAGGGATTAGGAAAAATAGGGAAACTTCATCACTCTTGTTTGATCACATATATCTTTTGGCACATCACAGTCTAAAAAGCATGTATTATTGTTGCATAATTTCTTGGATGTTTCATATAGTTCAGTATGAGAGTTTTTACGGTTCTTTACTGCGCTCACTCCTATAAGCGTGTACTATCGTGTATTGAAAGTTACTAAAGATGATAATATAAAGGCGAAAGTAATTATTTCGACTTTTAGTGATTATAATATTTTAAATAAAATTGTAGTTTGCTTTGAGAAAATTAAAAACATAGAGCTAGTGTACCTTCAGCACCAAATTGTTAGAAAATCTGTATTATATTTAACACACGTCTATCTGAATTCATTTGCATATTGAATTTATTCGAAAAATTTCTACTAGCGAATTCCTATTCTTGAAATATCAAATTTTATTGAGTTTTGTATTTTTAATTTAACTACATTCTCAACAGTTTTTCGCTGAAGTTTCATTGTCCAGTATCAGAAAACTATTTCTGCAAAATAGTAATCCGTCTTTAATCCAGATAGATTTCTTTTACTATTTCACGGAATCATACTCCTTAAATGCATTATTAAAATTTATTTTTCTCAGCATTCAAGAAATTAATTTTCTTGACTTCAAAGTTTCAGAATAATTCATTTATTTGATTTAATGAGCTCAATTCACTTGAATTAATGAGTTCGCCTTTGAATCAGTCATTTTTTTAAAAGAAATCTTTCTAACTTGAATTTTTATTTGAACCAATGCTTCCAATATTAACAGTGTAAAAATGAATAGAGCTTGGATTGTTTCTTTGCCTATACTTGAAAGGTGTAATTAAATAGATCGATTCCAAATCACCAACTCAATTTCTAATTATTTCAAAGATCAAAGAGACAATTGTCTAGTCTAGAAGATCTACAATCAAGGTAATATATTGTAACCTCAAACTTTTTGATAGGGTTGAAGTACGCATCAATTAATTGTGCATGCAATTAATTAGGATTCAAACTAGAATTTCTTATTAAGTTATCAGAAGGATAGCCTGTAAGAAGACGTAAGATTCCTGTATTACAACAATTGATTCAATAAAAGCCTACTCTCAAATAATACAAATACTTCCCTAAAGGCTAAGCTAATTTTATATCATAAATTTACATACTTTTTTTGTTAACATAAGATGGGCTAAGCTAATTTTATCTCATAAATTTCCATAGTCACGAGACGTGGTCATAAGTGTGACTTATCTATTTAGTGTTATGTATCTCTTTCAGATGATGCCTGCAAGAGCAAGAGCCGAAAGGGCTTAAAGGCCGCCGGTTTTGGGGGCTCCGTGTTTTAGTAATTCCTAAGAGAAAACTTATTTTGATATATGTAATTATTTTTGTATATTTTTTTTTTCAGTGTGCGGTGCCATGGCTCAATTTTACAAGGCGGAAAGGGCCATATGGACAGCGGAAGAGGAAGAGGAGGGCGGAAGTGCTGTTGTCTAATGGGGGAAAGGGGCGCCGTAACGCTTAGCTTTGAAAGTTAAGGAAAATTTTCTTTTGGAAAAACTCCCCTTTTACAATTGAATAAATTTAAATACTTTGTAGTTGGTTACATTTTGAGCTGTAAGAGGGAAGAGGAACTCACAATTTTCTGTTTGCTACCAGATTCATTTCACCAGACCAGTTCATGGAATCGTCATTGGTTCTGTCTTCTCTCTTGTGGCTCAACAGCTTATGTTTGACATGTACCCTAAACGTAATTTTAAGCTTAGGAACTTAAGTATAAAATCACTTTTGGAGGCCCCCTTTTTCTTTTTCTTTATGAAATCCCACCTTTTCTTGCATTCTTATTACACACTTCATGCTGGCTGCTAGGTTTGAGGGGGAAGATGGATTATAGGAATGGTCTGCGGTCCCAGGTTAGCTGGCACAACCCGTCGTAATGGAAGTGGTTTCCTTAGTGTCGAGATAGTACTGTCAACATTTAGAGTAGCATCGGGCGACGGGATGTAAAGAGGAGAATTGTTCCGTGTGTTTCCGTCATTGCCTTCGTTGATGTTCAATTCTTGATGATTTTTTGAGCATAATTGCTCTTTTAGGACCCGTAAATCAACGAATCTTAGTTCATTCTTCTTCGTTGTTGGATATTTATTTCTACTAATTGTTTTTCAACCTGGCCTAACGTCATTGCATTCTCTTGGAAGGTTTTTTCTTGAAGTAGAGAAGCTTTAGAGGTGCTTGACTTTAATTCATGGGATTTTTCGAAATTCTGAGCTATTTGCAATATGGGGAATAATTCAGACAGATGTAAATGAAGACCAGGTTGATAAATAATTTCCGAACTTTATTTTCTTGACGTCAAGGCTGGTAGCTTTATTTTCTTCGTTGATGATGCCCTAGAGTGAATAGAGCCAACCACCCAATGATATCGCAGATCTGGAATGATTCACAAGTGGGATTTATCAGCAATTCGCTTTCACATGTTTTAAGTGAACTTGCTTCAGCAATCGGAGAGTTGCCCGAACAGAGGTAATACTCTTGAAAATATTTACAATGGTCTATCTCTCCTTGTTTCATTAGTATATATGTTCTCTCTGCATCATCCATCGCTATGTGCGAGTTTGGAAATGTCCTGAGATTGGGTATGAGAACGCTGGAGCATGATTCTGAACGTCTCTGAAAATTGGCTCAAGTTGCTCAGAAGATAACAAAGAAATATGTAATTGGTTTCGACGTGCTGCATGTATAACTTCGAGCATTCGGTCAGCGGATCTTATATAATGGTCAAAACTACTATCGGTGACCCTAAGAACCTTATTTAATGCTATAGTGTAATCTTATTGCTTGCTTCATTCATACTTTTAGTTAATTGTTTAAATTCCATCCCCAGCCGTTCTTGTCCTTCATTCTGTTCCTTACTTCTTTGATGGATTCCTTCTAACTGTGCTCGGACAATATGTTTCTGTTGTCCTCCGAGTTGAGAGATCTTCGCTCCGATTCGGTTGAGGTTGATGATTTTGCCTCAATGCGTTGTCCATCATCGTATGTCAAGAGGCCGGCGACAGGTCCTATGATGCCTCCTAAGAATCCTAGCATAGGTGTTGCTCGACGGCTTCTCATCCCTTTAGGTATTTTTATGGTATCTTTCCGGACGTTTGTTGCGTCAACTCGTCGGTTTCTCTGAGCTCTTCTCGTTGAAGGTTCTCAGGTATGCGCAACTTCGAGTCAAGGCTGTAGTTCTCAATTATTTGTCTTAATCTTTTCCCAGCATTGAAAGGCAGTTTTCGAGGAGAGCTTTTAATTTGAGCTTCAGGGCCTCTAAGAACTGGTGAGTCTCATTAATATTGAGGAAGGTTATAATCCTCAATGTTCTTGATGCCTGCCTCATAGGTCCTAAGCTCTCGAAATAGATTCCGGCACTACTGTGAAAGTATAATATCCGGTGGGTGTAATGTGCCTCCTGACATATCGTTGCTGTGAGAAGAGTAAAAAATATCCAGATAGAGGCGAATGTAGTAACCAAGAGTTTGTCAACATGTTTCATAAAGCGTTCTCCATTCGCGGCCTCAAGCAGAACATTGCTGTTTTCGGTGAATCCAACAATTTTGTAAGGGCCTCGTTCCCTACTGTCGAACTTTCCCGTTCTTACGCCCTTGACTACAAAAACCTGGTCACCCATTTTGCCAATTAATGGCCGAGCGCTTTTGTCGTATTGTGCTTTCGAGCTAAGCTTGGCTTTGATCAAATTTTTCGCTGCGATTTTTTGAATTTCGGTTAACTCACAACAAGATCACGTAAGTAGGGCCCATAAGTTTATAGGTCCTCAACTTGTGGGAAGGAACTGAGTATTCATGCTAATCTAACGAAAACCAACTCGCACGGCGTGAAATTGGTCGCCTCGTGGATTGACGTGTTATATGACCTATATGCGAATATGGCAAAAGGGAGCACTCGATCCCAATCGTCATAGTCATTCGCATAGTGCTTCACATAGTCCATCAAACCGATGTGGCTTCTTTCTAGAGAGCCATTGGTTTGCGTTCGATAGTCAGAACTTGTCAACGGTTTGATATTAAAAAGCTTCTCAAGCTTTCTCAGCAAATGGCTCACAAAACTGCCTCCTCGGTCGGTGAGAATGCACATAGGTGCACTGTTTTGAAATATTGATGTCGTCGCAATCGCATGTGTGATGGTGGATGTTTTAATGTCTGGTACGGGGACGGCGATACAATATTTGCTAAAGTTATCTTTTTTTTTTGTCAAGATGTGCCTATTCAAGATGTAGTTGGTAATTTTCCAACTGTATCGAGGAAAACCTTTTCGAACACGCCGAAAGAGGTGTTAGTTATTAGCATCGCCTCCCTTTTTCGGGCGCGGACCAGCTTCTGCTCAAGCAAACCCCTGCAAACTCGAATATATTCGCAAACTTGATCTCGCATGCCGGGCCAATAGTAATGTTCGCGAATACGTCTGTCCGTCTTCGTTACGCACTTGTGTCCGCTTACAAGATCTTGCTTCCAGGGGAGGGGCTTCGATTTTCTCGTGACAGAGGGTGATTGCTATATAACCACCCCGGAAGATGTGGTACAGTATTTTTGTCATTTTATTCTGTGAGAGAGCTCCTAAGAAGTTTCCGGAGTTGGCCATACGGCAACTTATTTTTGCATCACGCTTTAGGGCAATTAGAAGGTTTTTTAAACCCTGAGTCACATCATTCCAGTCTATTTCGTCGTTATGTCGGTTTTTCGCGACAACTGAGTACGTTTTATGTCGGACGGAAGGGGTTACCAGTACCTGCCTCTTTTTAGGACGGCATTCCCAAAGTTCTTGAGGATCAAGACGATTGGTAGCTATCATTAATTTGGCGATTGAATTAGTGGGTTCGCAATCTGCGGCAATGAAATGAGCGCAATTATCACGCTTATACGTTAATGATTGTTTCCTTTCATGGAAGATGTTGGGTTGATCTGTAAGGATTGTGACTGATCTTGTATCCACATCATTCATTGGCGGGGGTGACTGTGGGGGTGATGGGGAATGGATATATGAGACAGTGGCTTCGACCTTGGTGGTCTGTTTCCTGTCGTTCTAAGTTTTTCTCGTAGTCTTGGAGGAAATTCGTTACACGGGTGCCGAATGTATTCTCATCTACGCGTGTAAAAGGATCAAGGGCCTCTAGTTGTTTTAGCAAATCATTATCTGTTTCACCATCTGAGACGGATTTACATGTCAGAAGATTATCGCTGACTTTTTTTCTGGGCCTTTATCCGATGATCCTTCGACGATAGATCTATCGAATTTTGAAAAGGATCTTTCTAAGGAATCCTTTGACCTCTCCGAATCATCTTGATCTAGTTCAGAGTCAGTTTCCTCGCTATGCACTACCTGTGTGGCGACATCAACTATTGGTGTGTTGGGGACAGGGGTTTCTTTCTCATTTTCGTGATCCTCTGGTCTGAGGTTTTCCAGCCTTTTTCCTCCCGTTTGGGAATCCATTCGGTTTCGCTGTCTACTAAACATTTTTAATCAGTATTGATCCTTAATTTTTGTATTCCAGCTTCGGTTGCCGTTCGAGCAGCTGCAGTAGCTGCTTGTATCTCGGCAGAATTATTAATTTGGCGACCCTGATTATGCCTTGAAATGTTTAAAGGGTGATTTGGGCCAAACCCTTCTCTTATTCCTGCTCTAGCCTTCTGAGCACCCTTATTGAAGATACTTGCGCAAACCACCTACACGTCCACTATGGATCGTATAGAGGGAGGAACAGCGGTTTCTGAAGTGGTAGTTTTGGAGGCGCAATCTGAGGAAGAACTTACTAGCGAGTGGTTCTTCTCTCAGTATCTTTTTCTTTTTTCAAAAGTTAAAGTTATAATCGCCCGTCTGCGGTTCGGGATCAGTTGCCAGTAGTCTCCAATTTATAAAAGAGGTATAGTCTATTAACACCGTGCGGAAGTTAAAATCCTATTTTGAGAAAGAACTCACCTGATGAGTTATTTAATTTTTTTAAGCTTTAAAGCTTTACGTTTAAGGCTTCGTGGATAAAACACGTGATACCGTGACACCTATCACGGACAAAGATTCTGCTCTCGAATCTCAAAACGAGAGGAGAATTTTTAAAGGAAAATTCTAACTTAAAATCACTTAGGAAAAGAATAGAGAAGAGGACTTTTTAAAAGTACTGTAGATCTTCATGCTAAGTGCACTCTATTTCTTTTCCATGGTAATTGTAAAAGAAAATAAAAGAATTAGAAGTTACTTGTGTATATTTGCGAAACGCGCAAGTGCTGCGCAAAATTGAAAATCGCCCATTTTCACAGGGAGGATAGAAAGGAAATTAAAGATTCTCTTTCTTTCTACAACCAGTCTTCCTGGAAAATGGTGGTTCTGTACTACAAAAGTGGTAATGTGAAATGTATCGTTCTTTTTATTTTTAGATAAACTTGTTAGAATTTCAACACATTTGAATACTCTGAGACAAAAGGTTTTGTCTCTTCTTTAATTCGCACTCCCCCCTCCAAAATTTAAACATGACAACAATGTCACTCTCAGTCCGAGAGTAGTAATACCTGAATCAATGAATAAACACGAATCGAGCGTAAAGTAAAATTATTTTTGAAGTCGGTTAAACATAAGGGCAATAGAGCTTTAGATCTCTTTAGTAAGTATTATTTTGAAAAACATGCCAAAACGTATGTCCGTTCTTGAAAAGTAATTATTGAGTAATACCTTTACATTAACATTGTTTCCTGAATATTTCTAAATTTTAGCTCTGGCATTATGGTAGATTGAGGTCAGCGGAGGCTATCGAAACATTACGAAAGTGTTTACTTTTTTCTTTTCTTAAATACAGTAAATTAGAAAAAATAGACTTAAGACAAAACTAATTTTAGTTAGATCAAAAATTATTCCGAATAATACTTTACAATGGAGCATCTAACCGTACGAAAAAAATTTAAATGGTTCTGGAGTATGGAGAAGCTAGAAGAAATCCTGATAATGCTGTCAATCTCTACGCTCAGCGTTTTCCAAATAGAATTGTGTCACTTGCTTCATTTTATCTTACTATTACAAAATTTACTACCGATGGAAGTGTTCAACCTAAGAAAAATACCCGTACAACAACAGTCTTTGGAGCAAATAATGAAATTGCTGTATTAGAGATGTCTCCGTGCAGCGTTTGGAAAATTTTGAAACGTAATAGATTTCATCCGTATCATGTCTCTATACATCAAGAACTTCATGGCGTTGATTGCCAAAAACGGGTATCTTCTTGTCAGTGGGAATGTGAACAAATACAACAACGTCCCAACTTTTTTCGTTATGAACGTGAACAAATACAACAACGTCCCAACTTTTTTCGTTATGTATTATTCTCT